>JAECXB010000233.1:0-71407 GCA_018151435.1 Zaprionus africanus | reverse complement strand
CCATGGATTTTATAAAAATTCATGGTCTACTGTGTTTGTCGGAACGCAAATGTGCGTAACAGGCAGAAGGAGGCATCTCCGACCTCATAAACTATATATATTCTGAATCAGTATCAACAGCCGAGTCGATTGAGCCATGTCTGTCTGTCCGTCTGTCTGTCTGTCCGTCTGTCCGTCTGTCTGTCTGTATGAACACCTGGATCTCAGAAACTATAAGAGCTAGAGTCATCAAATTTTGTCACAACATCCTTGTATGTTGCAGTGTCTCAAAGTTTTTTTGAAATTCGGCCACGCCCCTCCCCGCCTCTGTAAATCAGTAATAACAATTTAATATACACAATATACACCCAACAACCAAAGTTGTACATCCCACATGACAAATACCTTGCCACGGGTGTTTTCTGAAAATTTCATTTCAATCGGATTATAAATAAGTGAGATATGATCCGAATTAAACTCAATTTGAACGTATACTTATGCGCATATTAAGACCTAATTTACGCATCATACCGAAGTTCGAATCGTCGGACACACAGCATTTTACAAAACTTTTGTTTGCATAGAATGGCAACAGAATTAGCTCAGAATGCAACTTTGCCGATTGATCAAAAAAGGGTGCAGTGGCTTAGTTGTTAGAGTGGCGGACAGTAGTCCTGCGTACGTGAGTTCGAATCCCAAGCACGGCCGCCCGATGCACTTTTTTTTTTTAATTTACTTTTTTTGCTATTTTTTATTCTTATAAGCTTAAAGGAAAAGTACAGTTATTTAATTAAATATCAATAAAAATAGTTTTCGAAAATTAAATCTAATGTTTTTTTTTGCAATATTTAAGACAATCAATGTACACGAATGTTAGAGCGGGACGCCGATACATGCATGTTTGCATTTGCACATTTATGTTACGGCGTCCCACTCTAACACACATCAATTGCCGTATTCGACGTAAGCACGCAACTGTCAGATTTGTGCAACATTCGGCAAGGTTTATAAAAGTGTTCTGCTTAAATAAATATGTTGCGTACCAAAAAATTTTAAAACTATTCTTATGTTGCTGCTTAAATTATTTAATAGAAAAGAAAGAAAAAAAGGAAAACATATCACACATTGATCGCGGCAGGAATCGAACCCGAGCACTGTTAACATCATTGGTCTTCGAATCCGGCACAAACTCCACTGAGCTACTATACAACTTCACATTAATTTATTGCCCTCTCGCTCTATTTAATGCTTATACTTCTTTTCTATTCGCTTTTGAATTGTTTGTGTTCTTCTTTTGTCTGTCAAATGAATTAATAAATAAGAACATAAAATTTTCCAAATAAAGCAGAATTTTCATTATAAATAACGGAATAGTAATCCATGGCCTACTACAGTCAGCACCTGACTGTAGCGTTCGACTGGTTTTTATTTAGTTTTAAGTATTACCACGAAGGTATTTTAGATTAGATATCGCCAAGGAGGCAAGTGACCATTGAAGACATAGGCATTTAAGTTAGAATATAGGGTAGCTTAGGGAGAGCGCACGGGGAGAGAGTGCACACACGCCACGTGCAAGCGCGGGCGACGGTCATTCACCCACAAGAGGCGATTTCGAGGGGAAAACAAGAGCAAGCCGAAAGAGATCACGTACTCAAAGCGCAGCAAAGAAAGAGCAAGCGCAAGCGACGCCACGCACAGAGCGAGCGCAAGCAACAGCTAACGCAGCGTAGAGAGCGAGCACAAGCGACGTCACGCACAGAGCGAGCGCAAGCAACAGCTTACGCAGCGAAGAGGGCGAGCGCCAACGACGGCCACGCACCCGAAGCGCAGCTCACGAGAGCGAGCGCAAGCTACGACCGCCGCACACCCACACATAAAACGAGTGGAAGCGACGCAGCTTACGCAGAAGAGAGGGCAAGCGCAAAATGCGCAACAAAGAGCGAGAGCACAGGCAAAGCGACGAACACATGAAGTGCATTAGAAGGAGGGACGAGAGTTCCGATCTAGCCAGCGAGCCGAGCAAACGTGCGTGTCCGCAAGTTAAAGAAATCCGTATCCGTGTCTACGAAAGTGTCAAGAGAGAAGCCACCAAGGGAACGCAGAGCTTCGCGGGAAGAAGAACATCACCAACAGCGGAGGCAGAAGAACACCATCACGGTATCCAGACCGAACCAAAGATAAATAAGGGGGGCGAAAAGAAAAGAAAAACCAAAGAGCAGAGCATGCTACGGTGTAGGTAGGGAAATGTTTTGAAAGAAAATAAAGAGTGTTTAGATTTGATTGATATAACTCAACGTCGGAGTAATATCAAAATTGTATTTTATTGAATTATATTATTCAATTGAGATCACTCAACGTCGGAGTAATATCAACTGTAGTTTATTATGTTATTATGAATTTTGCTTGCCCCAGGTGCATAACCATGTGGCAGAGGTCGACGCAATAAGTACAGAAACAAATTGGGCTGCGGAGTAAGAATGAGTAGTCAAGTGAGAGTTACTTTTCATACTGATTTTATTTTCTTCGTTTAGGGGTTTATATACACGTTTCTTACAAGCTAGATATTTACTTAGGTTCTAAATGCATGATAAAAGACAAATGTTACTATCTAAGTCTAATGATATCTGCTGATTTATGGCATGCAGATGGTGCGAAATCGTGCATCTGCATGCATAGCGATGAAGGGTCGATGTTTACTAAGTCCGCCTGCATATCAGCGAACGGTCAGTATTTGTTATGTCTGTATGCCTACCAGCGACGGTCAGTGCATATCAGTAAAGGGTCACTGTTGATTTAGGTACGTGAGAAACGTACCCTGTCGCCTATCTGCTTAAGATAGCAGTGTGCCTGCGTATCATCTGCAGCGTACGATTTTCTGCAGTTATGTAAAATCGTACATCATCCCGGCCGTTGAACATATGTTCAAGAATCGTCGATTTTGATTCTAAATTGTTGTGGGTTCTCTTCGGTTGGTGGATCTGATTTGGCGGATGTCTTTCCTTTGTAGTATTTGGTTCTAATTTGGTTCATGAACAGGAGTCCACTGTATAATGCGATGTGATGATGTTTAATTGGTTCAATTTCTTGAGGAAATTGAAATGTGTTGCTTAGAAAAAGTTTCTTTCGTAGTTGTTGTAAGTCGATGTAATGTTGCAACAACTCTTCCTTTGTTAGTGTGGTGCCAGGTTGTTCTGTTGTTGTTTTAATTTTGTTGATCATATCTCCAAAACGAGCGAACGACGTAGGTATGATTGTCTTGATGGTGTCTTGACTGGTGAGAGTCATCAATGAGTTTCGTAGTGTAACATCCAGCATTTACACTTAGTATTCCAGAGTTTTGTAAAGTGATGTCTGATGCTCCATCCGGACACACCGCTGATAATTGTACTTGAGAATTTGTAGCAAATATCCAGTGATTTCTTGCATGCATGTTTAGTAGTGTAAATGTTTTGTTTGCCTGTGTCAAACGACATGATGCATCTGTTCTGTTGCGAAACAATTTCATTTCGCAACTAGTTTCGATTGTGAATTTTGCTTGTTTATTTCTGCATATGAAATCGTCAGTGTCTCTTGGATAGCAATTTCGAAAATCCATTTCTGTCAATTCTACAAATTCATCTCGATGATCGTTGATTGCAATGAACGGAATCTTGATGTCATAGTTGATTATTCCGTTCTCGGATGTTGACGGAATAGGACTGAGCTTAAATATTTCAAGCATTTGTGTGGATACTAATGGTAATGTAATTTTGATAATTACATGATTATTTACTATAGTTCCTTCAGCCCTCATCATTAAGTAGAGCATTAGCATGTTGTCCGTCGTGACTGGTAGCATTTGGACATTTCAAGTGCATAATTCGAATCTAATACTCCAAACAGGCTACTGGCAATATTTCCGACAATATCCAACGGTGCTCGCCGTGATCGTGGTTTTGTTAATAAATAATTTTCTGTTTGTAGATCCTCTTCGATGTGCTTAAAATGTTGGTACATGCCTTTGCATGCCTGAATTTGACTGAATTCCTGACATATTTTTCCAATCTTCTTTGTTCCTAATGAAAATGTCATCATATCTTGCCAATAAGGTTGTAGGTCGTAGTATGCCACAATATTCCAATCGGTTGTAGTGAGTTGCGTTGTCCCAATCCTTTCAAAGAAGATCCCTGGCTTTCGTCCAAAATGGGTTATGTTAATTGATTGAGCCATTGCGAGTGGCAATAGCAGAATCATAACTAACAAAGTTGTTGTCAGTGATGGCATATTTAATTGCCGTCGTTTGGGTTCCGTTTCCTCTTCGCGTTGTTCCTCTTCTTCTATCGGATGTTTGTGATCCGGTTCTTCTTCTGGAAATAGTGGGGCGATATGTTGGATGTCCCTTTTGAAGATGCCTCTTGCTGTTTTTAACTCTACAACTCGAACGAAGCCATCTTTTCCAGGGATCGCATTGATAATACGTCCCATTGGCCAATGCAGAACTGGTGTGTTGTCTTCTTATTAGCACCAGCATGCCTTCTTTAACATTAGCATATGATTTCTTCCATTTATGCTGTTCTTGGAGTTGCTGTAGGTAACTCGTTGACCACTGTGACCAGAACTGATGTTTGACCTTGGATACTGCTGTCCATCTCTGTCCTAATGAAACAGGTTGCTGCGATGGTCCACTTGAGCCGTCCACTGACGGTTGTTCTCCTATTATAAAATGTCCTGGCGTCAGTGCAGTCATGTCGTTTGGATCATTTGACAACGGCACTAGTGGTCGAGATTTTTTAATATTGCTTCAATCTCGACTACTACTGTTTCTAACTCTTCATATGTTAGTTTAACGGAGTCAATATTTTTAAGTAGTAGTTGCTTGGCTGATTTAACGGCTGCTTCCCATAGTCCGCCGAAGTGAGGTGCTCTGGTTGCAGCTCTCGATTATGGCCTTTTTTGCCTTGTCTGACTGAATTGCTTCTTCCAGATTTTTTAGCTTGTTGCTGGCTCCCACGAAGTTTGTTGCATTGTCACAATGCAAAGTCTGACACTTCCCACGTCGACTGATGAATCTTCGAAGAGCCGCTAGAAATGCATCGGTCGTAAGGTCGCTTACTAATTCCAAATGTACTGCCTTTGTTGCAAAACAGCAGAATATGGCAATATAAGCTAAATGTGATTGCTTTCCACGGAGCTTATAATGGATTTTCATCGGTCCACAATAGTCTACCCCAGCATTAAGAAATGGTCTTGCTTGAGTGACTCTTAATGGTGGTAGATTTCCCATGATTTGTTGGATCAATCTCGGTTTGGCTCTTGTGCATCTTACACAGTTTTGCACGATATTCCGGGCTACTGTTTTTCCCTTAATGGCTCAGTACCTTTGCCGCATTGTTGCTAAAAGAATTTGAGGTCCACAATGCATGTTATCCTTATGACCTTGCTCAAATATCAATTTTGTAATCGGAACATTGTATGGCAGCAGCATAGGATGTATTTGCGTTAAATGTGATCTCTGCTGCTTCTAATCTTCCACCTACTCAAATAATATTTTCATTATCGAGGAATGGTGCTAAAGCATTTAAGCTCCTGTGTCTGTCCACTTCTCGATTTTTCTGGAGATCCTTAAATTCTGCCATGAAGCCAATTTGTTGAATGTTACGAATAACTATCTTCTGAGCTTCATTTATTTCTTCCAATTGTAGTATTGGTTCGTTGGATTTCCGTTTTCGCAGACGCATCATATATGCAACAATTCTCAACAATTTATTGTATGAGTTTCCATGATTGATTGTGTGATATCAATCTTTCTGATTTTGTTGCTGCTAATATGACTTCAGGGACGACCTTGTGTGCGCTTGGGATATGTCTCCATTCCTTTTATATGGACGTCTGTTGTGTTGCAGACATTTTGTGGCCAGATATGGAGCTGCCTTTGTTCCATATGTGACAGTTTTTAGTCGGTAGTATTTTATCTCTTCCGATAGTTCACTTGCTCCATATAATCATTCTGTAGGTATTGGATCTTCTGGGTTCATCCATATCTGACGATACATTTTTTCGATATCCGCTGTGAACACGTATTTGTGTGTTCTGAATCTTATGTAGAATATCGTTTAATGATTTCCCAGATGATGTTACTGCTGATGCGTCAAATACTACTCTTAACTTTGTAGTTTGACTATCTGGCTTGAGTACACAATGATGGGGTATGAAATAATGTTGTTTGGGTATGTTCTAAGGGCACTTGTTTCATATGTCCAAGATCTTCATACTCCTTCATGAATTGAATGTACCCTTGCTTTAGCGTTGAATCCTTTTGTAGTCGTTTTCTAATGATAGGAATCTTCTTGACGCTATGTCATGAGACTCCCCAATGCTGAAGCATCCTCCATTAGTGGTAGGCGAACAATCAACCTTTTATCTTTAGCAATTTGTAGGTTTTGCTCAAATTGCCGCTCACATTCCTTGTCCATCGGCGAAAGACAAGGGCCCTTTGTCTGGAGATTGTCTAAATCCCAGAATTTGGCTAGCTGTTCGTCCACCTTCTCTTGTTCCGTAAGCATCGCACATGTTGATGATGTTGAGGCCTTATTTTGTATTTTTCCCGCGATGATCCATCCATGTTTGGTGTCCTGAAGCATGGGTAGTCCTTTTTTAATGACATTTGTCCTTGATTTAGAATTTCGAAATAGTGTTCGGCTCCTAAAAGAACGTCTATTTTTCCAGGTTTTCCAAAGTGTGGATCTGCCAATGTTACTATTTTGTGGCACTTTCCAACTCTCAGGGGAGATAGTAACGCGTTGGTTGGTCATTCACAAGGTACGGCAAAACTATTGCTTCCAACCTAGAACTGAAATCTCCACAATTTGATTTCAGCATTACATTGATGCGAGCGTTGGAGGTGTGAACCTTTCCTCCAATGCCATTGATTTTAATGGTCGTGTGTGTTGATTTAAGACCCAATGTCTTCACAGCTCGTTCTGATATGGCGATTATTTGAGATCCTGAGTCTAGGAGAGCTCGAAATTCGGCCTTTTGTCCATTGTTGCCCTGAATCGTAACTCGGGCAGTGGCTAACAGAATATAGCTTGATTGTTGTCCACTTGCGGTAGCAGCTGTTGTGCTTTCAAGTTTTGATTCTAAGTGTAACAATGTGTTATGTTTCTGTTGCACTTAAACAGTCTCTTTTCGAACATGAACTAGTTGCATGTTCTGAACGGAAGCATTTTGCACAGAGTTTCTGTCTCTGTACCCAATTTAAACGTTCTGCTGCTGTTCGTTTTAGGAAATCATTACATTTAAAAATGCTATGATTCGGTTTTTACAGAAATAACATATACAGTTTTATTCAGCTCCCTACTGAAGCACACGTGTTGTGTTTGACTTTATATTTTTCTGTATTAATGGCTTCCAATGTTAGGAACCTTTGCTCCAAGAATGCGAGGAATTCACAAATTGATTGGTTTTTCCGTGTATTTTGTATGGATTGTTCATACAAAACATGATTCTGTCTATCCATCTTTTTGTAAGAATGCATAGCAGAAGTGGATCCCATTGGTCTGTTGGTATCCCAATGTTGTTAAGCGCTGATAATGTTTCTTTAATGTTATCATGCATTGCCTTCACAGAGTTTGCATCGTTACCAGTCGTTGTGGGTTGATCTAGTAACCTCTGTATTAGTGCTGTACTGAGCACTCGCTTGTTATTAAATCTTTCTTCCAGCATATTCCATGCTGTGGTGTAATTTCTTTCAGTCAATGAAAGATGGCGTATGAGTCTTTCTGCATCGCCAATTACATGATTTTTTAGATACCACATTTTTCGAATAATGGGTATTGAAGTGGCTTCATGAATCATTTTCTTAAACATGTCATGAAATTGCTGCCATTTAAGGTAGTCTCCATCAAACTTCGGGATGGAGACCTTAGGTAATGGTAATGGTGGTGCTGTAGGTAATGTAGATGTCACTATTTGTGGGACAATTACATCGCATGCTGTTTGGTTTTTAATCACAGCAATCTCGGCCGATAAAAAGTTTCGTATATCATAGCCGAGAGAGACTGGATCGGCAAACCTTTTGTACATTTGAACGTGGATATCTTTGATATCCTTCCAATATTGTTCAATTATGGGTTTGAATCCAGCTTGAGTTTCGTCTGACATCATTTTCATTATGCGATCCAGACTTTCAAGCAAAACCCGCTGTTCCCGAATCATGGGCTGAATCTCGCATTCGTCCGTTGATGTCATAGATTCAGCGTCCATTTACAGAACACGCAGTTGCTTCTGGAATATAGTTATATATTCGTTCGTCGGGTTTTTTATTATTTCGAAGTACTTCCCACTGAAGTACTCATGTTACACCGTTGCTCCTTGCAAAATCGTGCGAATCTTTTTATTATTTAACTCGAAAAGTTGTTGGTGGGACTCCAGCGATGCGATTCTATCGCTGAACTATTTCGGATATGTCTTTCCTTTCGGCGGGATCCTTCTTGTAGTTACGAATAATTTTCTGGATCTCCTCGCCGATTTGTGATTGCTGTGCCAGCAAATTATTTATGCTTGATGTGGCCATTTTTAATTTATTAGCTGTTGTCAGAACTTTAAGAGGTATTTTTTCTGATGTGCCTCGACTCACACCGTGTTCTTTCTAACAGTATAAATTAAAACAAATTTTTTAGGCCATGGATTTTATAAAAATTCATGGTCTACTGTGTTTGTCGGAACGCAAATGTGCGTAACAGGCAGAAGGAGGCATCTCCGACCCCATAAACTATATATATTCTGAATCAGTATCAACAGCCGAGTCGATTGAGCCATGTCTGTCTGTCCGACTGTCTGTCTGTATGAACACCTGGATCTCAGAAACTATAAGAGCTAGAGTCATCAAATTTTGTCACAACATCCTTGTATATTGCAGTGTCTCAAAGTTTTTTTGAAATTCGGCCACGCCCCTCCCCGCCTCTGTAAATCAGTAATAACAATTTAATATACACAATATACACCCAACAACCAAAGTTGTACATCCCACATGACAAATACCTTGCCACGGGTGTTTTCTGAAAATTTCATTTCAATCGGATTATAAATAAGTGAGATATGATCCGAATTAAACTCAATTTGAACGTATTCTTATGCGCATATTAAGACCTAATTTACGCATCATACCGAAGTTCGAATCGTCGGACACACAGCATTTTACAAAACTTTTTGTTTGCATAGAATGGCAACAGAATTAGCTCAGAATGCAACTTTGCCGATTGATCAAAAAAGGGTGCAGTGGCTTAGTTGTTAGAGTGGCGGACAGTAGTCCTGCGTACGTGAGTTCGAATCCCAAGCACGGCCGCCCGATGCACTTTTTTTTTTTATTTACTTTTTTTGCTATTTTTTATTCTTCTAAGCTTAAAGGAAAAGTACAGTTATTTAATTAAATATCAATAAAAATAGTTTTCGAAAATTAAATCTAATGTTTTTTTTTGCAATATTTAAGACAATCAATGTACACGAATGTTAGAGCGGGACGCCGATACATGCATGTTTGCATTTGCACATTTATGTTACGGCGTCCCACTCTAACACACATCAATTGCCGTATTCGACGTAAGCACGCAACTGTCAGATTTGTGCAACATTCGGCAAGGTTTATAAAAGTGTTCTGCTTAAATAAATATGTTGCGTACCAAAAAAATTTTAAAACTATTCTTATGTTGCTGCTTAAATTATTTAATAGAAAAGAAAAAAAAAAGGAAAACATATCACACATTGATCGCGGCAGGAATCGAACCCGAGCACTGTTAACATCATTGGTCTTCGAATCCGGCACAAACTCCACTGAGCTACTATACAACTTCACATTAATTTATTGCCCTCTCGCTCTATTTAATGCTTATACTTCTTTTCTATTCGCTTTTGAATTGTTTGTGTTCTTCTTTTGTCTGTCAAATGAATTAATAAATAAGAACATAAAATTTTCCAAATAAAGCAGAATTTTCATTATAAATAACGGAATAGTAATCCATGGCCTACTACAGTCAGCACCTGACTGTAGCGTTCGACTGGTTTTTATTTAGTTTTAAGTATTACCACGAAGGTATTTTAGATTAGATATCGCCAAGGAGGCAAGTGACCATTGAAGCATAGGCATTTAAGTTAGAATATAGGGTAGCTTAGGGAGAGCGCACGGGGGAGAGAGTGCACACACGCCACGTGCAAGCGCGGGCGACGGTCATTCACCCACAAGAGGCGATTTCGAGGGGAAAAACAAGAGCAAGCCGAAAGAGATCACGTACTCAAAGCGCAGCAAAGAAAAGAGCAAGCGCAAGCGACGCCACGCACAGAGCGAGCGCAAGCAACAGCTAACGCAGCGTAGAGAGCGAGCACAAGCGACGTCACGCACAGAGCGAGCGTAAACAACAGCTTACGCAGCGAAGAGAGCGAGCGCCAACGACGGCCACGCACCCGAAGCGCAGCTCACGAGAGCGAGCGCAAGCGACGACCGCCGCACACCCACACATAAAACGAGTGGAAGCGACGCAGCTTACGCAGAAGAGAGGGCAAGCGCTGCGCAACAAAGAGCGAGAGCACAGGCAAAGCGACGAACACATGAAGTGCATTAGAAGGAGGGACGAGAGTTCCGATCTAGCCAGCGAGCCGAGCAAACGTGCGTGTCCGCAAGTTAAAGAAATCCGTATCCGTGTCTACGAAAGTGTCAAGAGAGAAGCCACCAAGGGAACGCAGAGCTTCGCGGGAAGAAGAACATCACCAACAGCGGAGGCAGAAGAACACCATCACGGTATCCAGACCGAACCAAAGATAAATAAGGGGGGCGAAAAGAAAAGAAAAACCAAAGAGCAGAGCATGCTACGGTGTAGGTAGGGAAATGTTTTGAAAGAAAATAAAGAGTGTTTAGATTTGATTGAAATAACTCAACGTCGGAGTAATATCAAAATTGTATTTTATTGAATTATATTATTCAATTGAGATCACTCAACGTCGGAGTAATATCAACTGTAGTTTATTATGTTATTATGAATTTTGCTTGCCCCAGGTGCATAACCATGTGGCAGAGGTCGACGCAATAAGTACAGAAACAAATTGGGCTGCGGAGTAAGAATGAGTAGTCAAGTGAGAGTTACTTTTCATACTGATTTTATTTTCTTCGTTTAGGGGTTTATATACACGTTTCTTACAAGCTAGATATTTACTTAGGTTCTAAATGCATGATAAAAGACAAATGTTACTATCTAAGTCTAATGATATCTGCTGATTTATGGCATGCAGATGGTGCGAAATCGTGCATCTGCATGCATAGCGATGAAGGGTCGATGTTTACTAAGTCCGCCTGCATATCAGCGAACGGTCAGTATTTGTTATGTCTGTATGCCTACCAGCGACGGTCAGTGCATATCAGTAAAGGGTCACTGTTGATTTAGGTACGTGAGAAACGTACCCTGTCGCCTATCTGCTTAAGATAGCAGTGTGCCTGCGTATCATCTGCAGCGTACGATTTTCTGCAGTTATGTAAAATCGTACATCATCCCGGCCGTTGAACATATGTTCAAGAATCGTCGATTTTGATTCTAAATTGTTGTGGGTTCTCTTCGGTTGGTGGATCTGATTTGGCGGATGTCTTTCCTTTGTAGTATTTGGTTCTAATTTGGTTCATGAACAGGAGTCCACTGTATAATGCGATGTGATGATGTTTAATTGGTTCAATTTCTTGAGGAAATTGAAATGTGTTGCTTGGAAAAAGTTTCTTTCGTAGTTGTTGTAAGTCGATGTAATGTTGCAACAACTCTTCCTTTGTTAGTGTGGTGCCAGGTTGTTCTGTTGTTGTTTTAATTTTGTTGATCATATCTCCAAAACGAGCGAACGACGTAGGTATGATTGTCTTGATGGTGTCTTGACTGGTGAGAGTCATCAATGAGTTTCGTAGTGTACATCCAGCATTTACACTTAGTATTCCAGAGTTTTGTAAAGTGATGTCTGATGCTCCATCCGGACACACCGCTGATAATTGTACTTGAGAATTTGTAGCAAATATCCAGTGATTTCTTGCATGCATGTTTAGTAGTGTAAATGTTTTGTTTGCCTGTGTCAAACGACATGATGCATCTGTTCTGTTGCGAAACAATTTCATTTCGCAACTAGTTTCGATTGTGAATTTTGCTTGTTTATTTCTGCATATGAAATCGTCAGTGTCTCTTGGATAGCAATTTCGAAAATCCATTTCTGTCAATTCTACAAATTCATCTCGATGATCGTTGATTGCAATGAACGGAATCTTGATGTCATAGTTGATTATTCCGTTCTCGGATGTTGACGGAATAGGACTGAGCTTAAATATTTCAAGCATTTGTGTGGATACTAATGGAAATGTAATTTTGATAATTACATGATTATTTACTATAGTTCCTTCAGCCCTCATCATTAAGTAGAGCATTAGCATGTTGTCCGTCGTGACTGGTAGCATTTGGACATTTCAAGTGCATAATTCGAATCTAATACTCCAAACAGGCTACTGGCAATATTTCCGACAATATCCAACGGTGCTCGTCGTGATCGTGGTTTTGTTAATAAATATTTTTCTGTTTGTAGATCCTCTTCGATGTGCTTAAAATGTTGGTACATGCCTTTGCATGCCTGAATTTGACTGAATTCCAGACATATTTCTCCAATCTTCTTTGTTCCTAATGAAAATGTCATCATATCTTGCCAATAAGGTTGTAGGTCGTAGTATGCCACAATATTCCAATCGGTTGTAGTGAGTTGCGTTGTCCCAATCCTTTCAAAGAAGATCCCTGGCTTTCGTCCAAAATGGGTTATGTTAATTGATTGAGCCATTGCGAGTGGCAATAGCAGAATCATAACTAACAAAGTTGTTGTCAGTGATGGCATATTTAATTGCCGTCGTTTGGGTTCCGTTTCCTCTTCGCGTTGTTCCTCTTCTTCTATCGGATGTTTGAGATCCGGTTCTTCTTCTGGAAATAGTGGGGCGATATGTTGGATGTCCCTTTTGAAGATGCCTCTTGCTGTTTTTAACTCTACAACTCGAACGAAGCCATCCTTTCCAGGGATCGCATTGATAATACGTCCCATTGGCCAATGCAGAACTGGTGTGTTGTCTTCTCTTATTAGCACCAGCATGCCTTCTTTAACATTAGCATATGATTTCTTCCATTTATGTCGTTCTTGGAGTTGCTGTAGGTAACTCGTTGACCACTGTGACCAGAACTGATGTTTGACCTTGGATACTGCTGTCCATCTCTGTCCTAATGAAACAGGTTGCTGCGATGGTTCATGGTCCACTTGAGCCGTCCACTGACGGTTGTTCTCCTATTATAAAATGTCCTGGCGTCAGTGCAGTCATGTCGTTTGGATCATTTGACAACGGCACTAGTGGTCGAGATTTTAATATTGCTTCAATCTCGACTACTACTGTTTCTAACTCTTCATATGTTAGTTTAACGGAGTCAATATTTTTAAGTAGTAGTTGCTTGGCTGATTTAACGGCTGCTTCCCATAGTCCGCCGAAGTGAGGTGCTCTGGTTGCAGCTCTCGATTATGGCCTTTTTTGCCTTGTCTGACTGAATTGCTTCTTCCAGATTTTTTAGCTTGTTGCTGGCTCCCACGAAGTTTGTTGCATTGTCACAATGCAAAGTCTGACACTTCCCATGTCGACTGATGAATCTTCGAAGAGCCGCTAGAAATGCATCGGTCGTAAGGTCGCTTACTAATTCCAAATGCACTGCCTTTGTTGCAAAACAGCAGAATATGGCAATATAAGCTAAATGTGGTTGCTTTCCACGGAGCTTATAATAGATTTTCATAGGTCCACAATAGTCTACCGCAGCATTAAGAAATGGTCTTGCTTGAGTGACTCTTAATGGTGGTAGATTTCAAATGATTTGTTGGATCAATCTCGGTTTGGCTCTTGTGCATCTTACACAGTTTTGCACGATATTCCGGGCTACTGTTTTTCCCTTAATGGCCCAGTACCTTTGCCGCATTGTTGCTAAAAGAGCTTGAGGTCCACAATGCATGTTATCTTTATGACCTTGCTCAAATATCAACTTTGTAATCGGATCATTGTATGGCAGCAGCATAGGATGTATTGCGTTAAATGTGATCTCTGCTGCTTTTAATCTTCCACCTACTCGAATAATATTTTCATTATCGAGGAATGGTGCTAATGCATTTAAGCTGCTGTGTCTGTCCACTTCTCGATTTTTCTGGAGATCCTTAAATTCTGCCATGAAGCCAATTTGTTGAATGTTACGAATAACTATCTTCTGAGCTTCATTTATTTCTTCCAATTGTAGTATTGGTTCGTTGGATTTCCGTTTTCGCAGACGCATCATATATGCAACAATTCTCAACAATTTATTGTATGAGTTTCCATGATTGATTGTGGATATCAATCTTTCTGATTTTGTTGCTGCTAATATGACTTCAGGGACGACCTTGTGTGCGCTTGGGATATGTCTCCATTCCTTTTATATGGACGTCTGTTGTGTTGCAGACATTTTGTGGCCAGATATGGAGCTGCCTTTGTTCCATATGTGACAGTTTTTAGTCGGTAGTATTTTATTTCTTCCGATAGTTCACTTCTCCATATAATCATCTGTAGGTATTGATCTTCTGGGTTCATCCATATTTGACGATACATTTTTTCGATATCCGCTGTGAACACGTATTTGTGTGTTCTGAATCTTAACAGTATAGAGAATAGCGTGCTCTGGACTGTAGGTCCTTTATGTAGAATATCGTTTAATGATTTCCCAGATGATGTTACTGCTGATGCGTCAAATACTACTCTTAACTTTGTAGTTTGACTATCTGGCTTGAGTACACAATGATGGGGTATGAAATAATGTTGTTTGGGTATGTTCTAAGGGCACTTGTTTCATATGTCCAAGATCTTCATACTCCTTCATGAATTGAATGTACCCTTGCTTTAGCGTTGAATCCTTTTGTAGTCGTTTTTCTAATGATAGGAATCTTCTTGACGCTATGTCATGAGACTCCCCCAATGCTGAAGCATCCTCCATTAGTGGTAGGCGAACAATCAACCTTTTATCTTTAGCAATTTGTAGGTTTTGCTCAAATTGCCGCTCACATTCCTTGTCCATCGGCGAAAGACAAGGGCCCTTTGTCTGGAGATTGTCTAAATCCCAGAATTTGGCTAGCTGTTCGTCCACCTTCTCTTGTTCCGTAAGCATCGCACATGTTGATGATGTTGAGGCCTTATTTTGTATTTTTCCCGCGATGATCCATCCATGTTTGGTGTCCTGAAGCATGGGTAGTCCTTTTTTTAATGACATTTGTCCTTGATTTAGAATTTCGAAATAGTGTTCGGCTCCTAAAAGAACGTCTATTTTTCCAGGTTTTCCAAAGTGTGGATCTGCCAATGTTATATTTTGTGGCACTTTCCAACTCTCAGGGGAGATATAACGCGTGGGTTGGTCATTCACAATGTACGGCAAAACTATTGCTTCCAACCTAGAACTGAAATCTCCACAATTTGATTTCAGCATTACATTGATGCGAGCGTTGGAGGTGTGAACCTTTCCTCCAATGCCATTGATTTTAATGGTCGTGTGTGTTGATTTAAGACCCAATGTCTTCACAGCTCGTTCTGATATGGCGATTATTTGAGATCCTGAGTCTAGGAGAGCTCGAAATTCGGCCTTTTGTCCATTGTTGCCCTGAATCGTAACTCCGGGCAGTGGCTAACAGAATATAGCTTGATTGTTGTCCACTTGCGGTAGCAGCTGTTGTGCTTTCAAGTTTTGATTCTAAGTGTAACAATGTGTTATGTTTCTTGTTGCACTTAAAACAGTCTCTTTTCGAACATGAACTAGTTGCATGTTCTGAACGGAAGCATTTTGCACAGAGTTTCTGTCTCTGTACCCAATTTAAACGTTCTGCTGCTGTTCGTTTTAGGAAATCATTACATTTAAAAATGCTATGATTCGGTTTTTTACAGAAATAACATATACAGTTTTATTCAGCCCCTACTGAAGCACACGTGTTGTGTTTGACTTTATATTTTTCTGTATTAATGGCTTCCAATGTTAGGAACCTTTGCTCCAAGAATGCGAGGAATTCACAAATTGATTGGTTTTTCCGTGTATTTTGTATGGATTGTTCATACAAAACATGATTCTGTCTATCCATCTTTTTAGTAAGAATGCATAGCAGAAGTGGATCCCATTGGTCTGTTGGTATCCCAATGTTGTTAAGCGCTGATAATGTTTCTTTAATGTTATCATGCATTGCCTTCACAGAGTTTGCATCGTTACCAGTCGTTGTGGGTTGATCTAGTAACCTCTGTATTAGTGCTGTACTGAGCACTCGCTTGTTATTAAATCTTTCTTCCAGCATATTCCATGCTGTGGTGTAATTTCTTTCAGTCAATGAAAGATGGCGTATGAGTCTTTCTGCATCGCCAATTACATGATTTTTAGATACCACATTTTTCGAATAATGGGTATTGAAGTGGCTTCATGAATCATTTTCTTAAACATGTCATGAAATTGCTGCCATTTAAGGTAGTCTCCATCAAACTTCGGGATGGAGACCTTAGGTAATAGTAATGGTGGTGCTGTAGGTAATGTAGATGTCACTATTTGTGGGACAATTACATCGCATGCTGTTTGGTTTTTAATCACAGCAATCTCGGCCGATAAAAAGTTTCGTATATCATAGCCGAGAGAGACTGGATCGGCAAACCTTTTGTACATTTGAACGTGGATATCTTTGATATCCTTCCAATATTGTTCAATTATGGGTTTGAATCCAGCTTGAGTTTCGTCTGACATCATTTTCATTATGCGATCCAGACTTTCAAGCAAAACCCGCTGTTCCCGAATCATGGGCTGAATCTCGCATTCGTCCGTTGATGTCATAGATTCAGCGTCCATTTACAGAACACGCAGTTGCTTCTGGAATATAGTTATATATTCGTTCGTCGGGTTTTTTATTATTTCGAAGTACTTCCCACTGAAGTACTCATGTTACACCGTTGCTCCTTGCAAAATCGTGCGAATCTTTTTATTATTTAACTCGAAAAGTTGTTGGTGGGACTCCAGCGATGCGATTCTATCGCTGAACTATTTCGGATATGTCTTCCTTTCGGCGGGATCCTTCTTGTAGTTACGAATAATTTTCTGGATCTCCTCGCCGATTTGTGATTGCTGTGCCAGCAAATTATTTATGCTTGATGTGGCCATTTTTAATTTATTAGCTGTTGTCAGAACTTTAAGAGGTATTTTTTCTGATGTGCCTCGACTCACACCGTGTTCTTTCTAACAGTATAAATTAAAAACAAATTTTTTAGGCCATGGATTTTATAAAAATTCATGGTCTACTGTGTTTGTCGGAACGCAAATGTGCGTAACAGGCAGAAGGAGGCATCTCCGACCCCATAAACTATATATATTCTGAATCAGTATCAACAGCCGAGTCGATTGAGCCATGTCTGTCTGTCCGACTGTCTGTCTGTATGAACACCTGGATCTCAGAAACTATAAGAGCTAGAGTCATCAAATTTTGTCACAACATCCTTGTATGTTGCAGTGTCTCAAAGTTTTTTTTGAAATTCGCCCACGCCCCTCCCCGCCTCTGTAAATCAGTAATAACAATTTAATATACACAATATACACCCAACAACCAAAGTTGTACATCCCACATGACAAATACCTTGCCACGGGTGTTTTCTGAAAATTTCATTTCAATCGGATAATAAATAAGTGAGATATGATCCGAATTAAACTCAATTTGAACGTATACTTATGCGCATATTAAGACCTAATTTACGCATCATACCGCAGTTCGAATCGTCGGACACACAGCATTTTACAAAACGTTTTGTTTGCATAGAATGGCAACAGAATTAGCTCAGAATGCAACTTTGCCGATTGATCAAAAAATGGTGCAGTGGTTTAGTTGTTAGAGTGGCGGACAGTAGTCCTGCGTGCGTGAGTTCGAATCCCAAGCACGGCCGCCCGATGCACTTTTTTTATTTTATTTACTTTTTTTTTTGCTATTTTTTTATTCTTATAAGCTTAAAGGAAAAGTACAGTTATTTAATTAAATATCAATAAAAATAGTTTTCAAAAATTAAATCTAATGTTTTTTTTTTGCAATATTTAAGACAATCAAAAAGTTACGAATGTTAGAGCGGGACGCCGATACATGCATGTTTGCTTTTGCACATTTATGTTTCGGCGTCCCACTCTAACACACATCAATTGCCGTATTCGACGTAAGCACGCAACTGTCAGATTTGTGCAACATTCGGCAAGGTTTATAAAAGTGTTCTGCTTAAATAAATATGTTGCGTACCAAAAAATTTTAAAACTATTCTTATGTTGCTGCTTAAATTATTTAATAGAAAAGAAAAAAAAAGGAAAACATATCACACATTGATCGCGGCAGGAATCGAACCCGAGCACTGTTAACATCATTGGTCTTCGAATCTGGCACAAACTCCACTGAGCTACTATACAACTTCACATTAATTTATTGCCCTCTCGCTCTATTTAATGCTTATACTTCTTGTCTATTCGCTTTTGAATTGTTTGTGTTCTTCTTTTGTCTGTCAAATGAATTAATAATTAAGAACATAAAATTTTCCAAATAAAGCAGAATTTTCATTATAAATAACGGAATAGTAATCCATGGCCTACTACAGTCAGCACCTGACTGTAGCGTTCGACTGGTTTTTTTATGAGTTTGACTGTAGTTTATTATGTTATTATGAATTTTGCTTGCCCCAGGTGCATAACCATGTGTCAGAGGTCGACGCAATAAGTACAGAAACAAATTGGGCTGCGGAGTAAGAATGAGTAGTCAAGTGAGATTTACTTTTCATACTGATTTTATTTTCTTCGTTGTGGGGTTTATATACACGTTTCTTACAAGCTAGATATTTACTTAGGTTCTAAATGCATGATAAAAGACAAATGTTGATGAAGGGTCGATGTTTACTAAGTCCGCCTGCATATCAGCGAACGGTCAGTATTTGTTATGTCTGTATGCCTACCAGCGACGGTCAGTGCATATCAGTAAAGGGTCACTGTTGATTTAGGTACGTGAGAAACGTACCCTGTCGCCTATCTGCTTAAGATAGCAGTGTGCCTGCGTATCATCTGCAGCGTACGATTTTCTGCAGTTATGTAAAATCGTACATCATCCCGGCCGTTGAACATATGTTCAAGAATCGTCGATTTTGATTCTAAATTGTTGTGGGTTCTCTTCGGTTGGTGGATCTGATTTGGCGGATGTCTTTCCTTTGTAGTATTTGGTTCTAATTTGGTTCATGAACAGGAGTCCACTGTATAATGCGATCTGATGATGTTTAATTTCTTGAGGAAATTGAAATGTGTTGCTTGGAAAGAGTTTCTTTCTTAGTTGTTGTAAGTCGATGTAATGTTGCAACAACTCTTCCTTTGTTAGTGTGGTGCCAGGTTGTTCTGTTGTTGTTTTAATTTTGTTGATCATATCTCCAAAACGAGCGAACGACGTAGGTATGATTGTCTTGATGGTGTCTTGACTGGTGAGAGTCATCAATGAGTTTCGTAGTGTACATCCAGCATTTACACTTAGTATTCCAGAGTTTTGTAAAGTGATGTCTGATGCTCCATCCGGACACACCGCTGATAATTGTACTTGAGAATTTGTAGCAAATATCCAGTGATTTCTTGCATGCATGTTTAGTAGTGTGGCAGAGGTCGCCGCAATATGTACAGAAACAAATTGGGCTGCGGAGTAAGAATGAGTAGTCAAGTGAGAGTTACTTTTCATACTGATTTTATTTTCTTCGTTGTGGGGTTTATATACACGTTTCTTACAAGCTAGATATTTACTTAGGTTCTAAATGCATGATATAAGACAAATGCTACTATCTAAGTCTAATGATATCTGCTGATTTATGGCATGCAGATGGTGCGAAATCGTGCATCTGCATGCATAGTGATGAAGGGTCGATGTTTACTAAGTCCACCTGCATATCAACGAACGGTCAGTATTTGTTATGTCTGTATGCCTACCAGCGACGGTCAGTGCATATCAGTAAAGGGTGACTGTTGATTTAGGTACGTGAAAAACCTACCCTGTCGCCTATCTGCTTAAGATAGCAGTGTGCCTGCGTATCATCTGCAGCGTACGATTTTCTGCAGTTATGTAAAATCGTACAAAGAGAAAACAAAATAAAGAAAAAGAGAGAAACAACAACAGAGTTTTCCCTTATAGTTAATGAATTATTCTTGAGCATCGTGGCAAAAGTGCGGGGGTGCTACATGCGTGAGGCTGGTGCACCGATATCTACGACTGTTCCAGGGGTTCCGCTACGTATGAGACCAGGGATTAACCGCATCGTACTTATGCCGAACTTCTGGAACAGACGCATGCCAGTGAACTTGGACGCCCATAACCAGACTCCAAGGTCAACTGGGCAGCGAAAGTGGATACGAGGTACCAGTTTCAACGCTATAGCTCGCCCCGTACTAGCGTCAATACCTAGCCCGCCGGCCCAGCCGCGGAACGACTAATTTAAGATAAAAGGACTCGGTATACACCGAGGTATGGTCCGATATATTTCCTCCTAAGTCCTAGGAAATCACTTTTCCGCTCTAAAAGAGCCCACATTCCTCGTCTCAGGTCTCTGCGCTTTATAAATGTTCTGTAAAGTGGCCCCTGGGCGAGATTGAGTATACTCCGGCCAAGAAAGCTTCCTTACAGATGGCGCCCGAGCAGGGACTACTAAGGCTAGAGGAGGAATTGCGTCCTTGGTGGCCTAAAGAACCACTACAGGAGCGCGTAACGTGAGTCAGAGCATCGGTACAAACCACCGACGATAGTTTACATACATAAGCATAGGGTCTAGACAAGGGGGGTACAAGTAGGAAAAGTAAAAGTAACGAGTAGGGAAAACGGACGAAGAATACAGGACAATCGGGCCAAATAAAGAAAAGGAGTTAGAAAAGGAGTCGGACGCAACAGGACAGGGCATATCGTCGTTCTCGTCATGAGAACAACAATAACAAGGGCGTAATGGCGGTCTTCGGGACTCGTACTTCCGGGTCGCCCAAAAACATAACGGGACCCGAGGCCGAGCATAACGGTCGGGGCGGTCGGCCAGAGTATATAAGACCGTCCGCCGGCGCAGAGAAGGCACTCAGTCTCCAGCTCCAGAGCAGTGAACATCTCCAGTGAACTTCTCCAGTGAACAAAGAAAAAACCAAGAAATGACCAGCAGCAGTCAACAAGGACACACGGATAGCAAGGATAACAAGGCACAGGATACGCGACCATAGAGGCACGACCAGCAGCAGGCAACGGTGACACACGCACAGTATTCAACGAACAAGGATAACAAGGCACAGGATACACCATCATAGAGGCACGACCAGCAGCAGACAACAAGGACACACGCACAGCATACAACAGGCAAGGATAACAAGGCACACGATACAACAATCATAGAGGCACGACCAGCAGCAGGCAACGAGGACACACGCACAGATTACACCAAGCAAGGATAACAAGACACAGGATACAACGATATTTGAGGTACAACCCGCAGCGGACAGGATACACGCACTACATTCAACGTACACGGGCTACAAGAAGAAACCATGGTAGGCGAACGATGGGTGTCCTTCAGGAGGAAGATCGAACTAGAAAATTTTGCCGACGAGTTCGGTTTTGAGCGGGAAGGTACCGTCGAAGAGCTACGTGCGCGCTTAGCTGCCTTTATTGGCAGGAAGGACCATCCTCCGGCCATAATCCAGCGCCTCGAAGCTTTGGGGGCAGAGTATGGCCCCAATCCCAGTCCAGATCGACGACCAATCGGGGGAAATGCCCACACACCCTTATCCCACCCCGAAAAGGTCCAGAAAACACCCAGCCGAGCAGCAGGGGAAACAAAGCCTGTCTCAGGAAATCAGACTCTGCAGATCCCCACAACCAGGGTAACGCGCTCCCACGCCAGTGACCCAGCAGTCCCCGAACGCCAAGAACAATCTGAGGGATCTACATTTGCCCGAACGGCGGATCGCATGCGAACGTGGGGGATCACCTTCGATGGCACTTCGGACCCGTTACGATTTATCGAGCGTCTGGAGGAGCGGGCGGCATCGTACCGAATCAACACAGAGTACATGCCCCAAGCGATTCCCGAATTATTGGAAGGGACAGCGGAGGATTGGTTCCGGACGAGCGGACTGCAAGGCGGAACGTGGAAGACCTTCCGTGCGGAATTTTTAGACTTCTTCTTGCCGCCTAGATATTTCCAATGGCTGGAAGACGAAATCAGAGTACGCTACCAGCAGCCAAACGAGGCGTTTAAAACATATCTCCTAGAGATCCGCCTGATGATGCGCCGGGCTGGAAATACGGAAGTACAGGAACTGGAGAGGGCATACGAAAATATGCTGCCAGAATACCAACTATTCGTGCGGAGGACAACTTAAGGGACCTCACAGCCCTCGCCACAAACTATGAGGTGACACGGGAACGAGAAAGGAGTCGGCGGCAATGGATCCCGTATCCAGACCCAGCGCAAAGCAGACTAACCGAACCAAGGGGAACTCTGTGGGCACCGAATATCGGAAAACCTTCACTGGCCTCAGAGGCAACAGCAACGACCATGAACGCCACGCCAGGGGAACTGCACCGGATTAATACTCGGGAAGCCTGCCGAAACTGCGGAGTAACCGGACACTTCGCTAGGGAATGTCGGGGGCAACGCGTGCTTCACTGTTGGACGTGCGGGAAACAGGGCATCCGGACTATCGACTGCTGCAAGACCCCGTTGCCGGGAAACGGGCAGGGGCCCTCACCGAATCCAGACTCGGTGGGGGTGTCACCGCAAGTCCGGCAGTAAAGGAAACCAGACCACCTCCTCTTCAGTTACGCGACGGCCGCAACAGTGCGAGGGTAATTATCGAAGGTTACCTGGTCTTCGCTACTCTCGACACAGGGGCAACCCGGAGTTTTGTCGGGGAACGGCTGGCCAATAAGATCCAGAAAAACTGCAGCCTGTGCGACGTCAAGACCAACCAGCGCAAGGAGAACAAGGATCACGGCAAGAAGACATCGGAGCATGACAAGGACCAAGCACAACAAAAGGAGAACAAGGATCAATGCAAAAGGACACCGTTCCGAAAACTGCCAGCGAACATCAATCAACAGCGAACCGGCGCTGCGGCTATTCATTCAACCCCGGGAACCCCGACAACCACAACAAGAGCAACAGTTGAGCGGCACGCGACTGTGGGATACCCTTCAACCTTTTTGAAACGTAACGAGTCAATAATTGTACAATACTTCTACTTAAAAGAAATAGCGTAACGTAAGCCCTTATATCCGTATTTGTATGAATACGTGTTTATGCGTGTATCATATTTCCTCCATGAGCATTGCAATGACGTCACAGCATGCTGGTCTGTGTAATAACTTCTGTGTTTGTTCTCCGATCAGATTGGAATTTGGACTTTATGTTGGTATTATAATTAGCTAAGTATACTCTTACTCAGAATGGTGTATCTTTTATATGTCGCTCGCAAATCAGCTTTAAAGATGAAATTATTGATTTGCGTGGGCGGGGGGCGTGGCATCCAACATTTGAAATAAATTTCACCTGTCCCGGATCAACAGAAATCTTCATGCAAAATTTGGTGTCTCTAGCTTTTATAATAGCCGAGATCTGTGTGTTCATCTGGACATCCAGACATCCAGACATCCGGACAGACAGACAGACATTGCTTAATCGACTTGGCTAGTGATCCTGAGCAAGAATATATACACTTTGTGGGGTCTCCCACGCTTCCTTCTGCCTGTTACATACATTCGCACAAAGTTAGTATACCCTTTTTTGTCCATTTTCAATGGTCGAAAGGTATAAAAACCGAACAAGGCGAAGAAAACACCGACCTGGATCCCGAGGTAGTGGAGTTCCTCGAGACGGAGCTCGCGCTATTCGAGCATTTGTCGGGAGTATCAAACATCACGTGATAGTGATGAGGGACGATCGCCCCATTAAACAACGATACTTCCCAAAGAACCCAGCAATGCTTAAAATAATAAACGCCCAAATAGACGAACTTCTTCGAGACGGTCACATTGAGCCTTCCAAAAGCCCCCACAGCGCGCCTATCGTCCTAGTAGGCAAGAAGACCGGAGAAACACGGATGTGCGTCGATTTCCGGCAACTGAACGCTCGGTCTATCCCTGACGCATATCCCCTGCCTAGGATAAACTCCATTTTGGAACGGCTACGGGAGGCCCGGTTTATCAGCACGCTGGACCTAAAGAGTGGTTATTGGCAAATACCCATGGCGAAACAAAGTCGGGAATGTACCGCATTTACGGTACCCGGACGAGGGGTTTTCCAGTGGAAAGTGATGCCATTTGGTCTACACTCGGCTCCGGAAACATTTTAACGGGCATTGGACCAAGTGATTGGCCCGGATATGGAGCCGCATGCCTTCGCGTACCTGGATGACATAATAGTCATCGGAAAATCACGCGAGGGGCATCAGGAGAACCTGCGGAAAGTATTCCGGAGACTACGAACGGCCAATCTGAGGCTAAATCGGAAGAAGTGCCACTTCTTCCAACGCAAGTTGGTGTTTTTAGGACACGTCATAAGCGAGGAGGGAATCCACACAGACCCAGAAAAGGTCGCTGCGGTCCAGAAACTACAACCCCCAACTTGCGTAAAGGAGCTTCGTCGTTGCCTAGGAATCGCCGGAGCACTCTACGACGAAGTGACGGGAGATACCGGCCAGAACCCTCAAACCCCAGAACTGAAGGCGAAGCAGCTCCACGAAATCTTCCAGGTCGCCAAAAAAAAGGCAATTCGGGTATCCGCGGAGCAGAGTCACCACCACAATCTCCGACGCCGCGAATGGCGGCCCAGGATAGCCATGTTGGTTCTCCTGAAACAACACGTCCTCTCTAAGGCCGCAGAAGGCTTCGCCGCAAAATTCGCGCCGAAATACGGGGGACCCTGTAAGGTGCTGAGTTTCATCTCGTCGAATATCTTCCGCTTACAGCGAGAAGGCGACCATGAAAGACGCTCCGCACACATCGCGGACCTAAAACCCTTCCACACGGACACCGAAAACAGCATCAGCGAGGGAGACGAGTAAATTAGTTATAAGGTAGAATTAAGTATATCTGCCATAGCCAGATAAGATCACGTTCCCACCGTAGCACTGTTCCATAGAGCGTAGCTAGATAGGGCAGTCAGTATGGAGATATAACCGTGATCATACCCCACAGCCATGTCAAACCGCAACCGCCACCAACTCCGCCGACGAGACGTGGAGCGTTGGCTCAATGAGATGCCCCTGCATCCACAGGAGGAAGAGAGACTGGACGTTTCCCCCGTCGAACCCGAGCCGATAGGTGATCTCATAGACGAAGACGACGTCAGCACGGTCATATTCCCCGCCCGGTGTCAGTCCCAGAGGTATCCTCTACCACACACACACCCCCGGCCATCCCATTGGCGAGAGCAATCGTCGCAGAAGAGGACGGAATCTCGTCCACCCGCCCAGACAGAGCCCTTAAGTGGAGTGATCCAGAAACTCTGGCGGATACCAACACCCAGGAGTTCCTGGAGTGCCAAACGCTGCCGGAGCCAGTGGAGGGCTGGGAGGAGGTCCTGCATTTCAGCATACAAGAGATGGAAGAGATGCTGGGCCCCGCCATAGATGTGGAGGACATCACGCGCAATCTATTCGCGCCCGGAGAAGACTGAGTGGAAGCACCGCGATCGTGGCGGGTACATACCCAGGGACGACTCATTCCCGCATTACTGGGGGAGCAGATCCGGAACCGACAACACCACGACCCCACCCAAAGCCACCGATTCACGCTGAGGGTTGAAGGCATCCCTTTCCGCGTAGTTATTGGCCGAGGGTGGTCAGTCTCGGTCTTACGCCACTGAAGAAAGGAGTGAAGGAAAGGGGTGTGAGGACCCATATTATGAGCCCACACATTAATTTTTCCTTTTTTATTATTAACTATTTTTATTTAGTTTTAAGTATTAAGTATTATATTATTTTAGGTTAGATATCGACAAGGAGGCAAGTGACCATTGAAGTCGGTCATAGAGCATAGGCATTTAAGTTAGAATATAGGGTAGCTTAGGGAGAGCGCACGCGGGAGAGAGTGCACACACGCTCCGAGCAAGCGCAGGCGACGGTCATTCACCCACAAGAGACGATTACGAGGGGAAAAACAAGAGCAAGCCGAAAGAGATCACGTACTCAATGCGCAGCAAAGAAAAGAGCAAGCGCAAGCGACGCCACGCACAGAGCGAGCGCAAGCAACAGCTTACGCAGCGAAGAGAGCGAGCATAAGCGACGTCACGCACAGAGCGACTGCACAGTAGGCAATGATTTGGCATTAGAAGGAGGGACGAGAGTTCCGATCTAGCCAGCGAGCCGAGCAAACGTGCGTGTCCGCAAGTGAAAGAAATCCGTATCCGTGTCTACGAAAGTGTCAAGTGAGAAGCCACCAAGGGAACGCAGAGCTTCGCGGGAAGAAGAACATCACCAACAGCGGAGGCAGAAGAACACCATCACGGTATCCAGACCGAACCAAAGATAAATAGGGGTGAGCGAACGACACGAGACAGGGAAATTTTAGTTAGAAAAGAAAAGAAAAACCAAAGAGCAGAGCAGGCTATGGTGTAGGTAGGGAAATGTTTTGAAAGAAAATAAAGAGAAAATAAAATAAAGAAAAAGAGAGAAACAACAACAGAGTTTTCCCTTATAATTAATGAATTATTCTTGAGCATCGAGGCAAAAGTGCGGGGGTGCTACGTGCGTGAGGCTGGTGCACCGATATCTACGACTGTGCCAGGGGTTCCGCTAAGTATGAGACCAGGGATTAACCGCATCGTACTTATGCCGAACTTCTGGAACAGAGTCATGCCAGTGAACTTGGACGCCCATAACCAGACTCCAAGGTCAACTGGGCAGCGAAAGTGGATACGAGGTACCAGTTTCAACGCTATAGCTCGCCCCGTACTAGCGTCAATACCTAGCCCGCCGGCCCAGCCGCGGAACGACTAATTTAAGATAAAAGGACTCGGTATACACCGATGTATGGTCCGATATATTTCGTCCTAAGTCCTAGGAAATCACTTTTCCGCTCTAAAAGAGCCCACATTCCTCGTCTCAGGTCTCTGCGCTTTATAAATGTTCTGTAAAGTGGCCCCTGGGCGAGATTGAGTATACCCCGGCCAAGAAAGCTTCCTTACAGCATATACACGTATTCATACACAGACGCACATAAAGGCTTACGTTACGATATTTCTATTAAGTAAAAGTATTGTACAATTATTGACTCTTAACGTTTCCAAAAAGTCGAAGGGTATCCCACTGTCGGGTGCCGCTCGACTGTTGCTTTTCTTACTTGTTTAACATACGTTTTGTGGTAACGACCGTCGCAGCGGTATCGATACATTTCAAAAAATTAAGTTTTAAAGTTTACATGAGAATGATTAGGCCATGGATTTTATAAAAATTCATGGTCTACTGTGTTTGTCGGAACGCAAATGTGCGTAACAGGCAGAAGGAGGCATCTCCGACCCCATAAACTATATATATTCTGAATCAGTATCAACAGCCGAGTCGATTGAGCCATGTCTGTCTGTCCGACTGTCTGTCTGTATGAACACCTGGATCTCAGAAACTATAAGAGCTAGAGTCATCAAATTTTGTCACATCATCCTTGTATGTTGCAGTGTCTCAAAGTTTTTTTGAAATTCGGCCACGCCCCTCCCCGCCTCTGTAAATCAGTAATAACAATTTAATATACACAATATACACCCAACAACCAAAGTTGTACATCCCACATGACAAATACCTTGCCACGGGTGTTTTCTGAAAATTTCATTTCAATCGGATAATAAATAAGTGAGATATGATCCGAATTAAACTCAATTTGAACGTATACTTATGCGCATATTAAGACCTAATTTACGCATCATACCGCAGTTCGAATCGTCGGACACACAGCATTTTACAAAACGTTTTGTTTGCATAGAATGGCAACAGAATTAGCTCAGAATGCAACTTTGCCGATTGATCAAAAAATGGTGCAGTGGTTTAGTTGTTAGAGTGGCGGACAGTAGTCCTGCGTGCGTGAGTTCGAATCCCAAGCACGGCCGCCCGATGCACTTTTTTTATTTTATTTACTTTTTTTTTGCTATTTTTTTATTCTTATAAGCTTAAAGGAAAAGTACAGTTATTTAATTAAATATCAATAAAAATAGTTTTCAAAAATTAAATCTAATGTTTTTTTTTGCAATATTTAAGACAATCAAAAAGTTACGAATGTTAGAGCGGGACGCCGATACATGCATGTTTGCTTTTGCACATTTATGTTTCGGCGTCCCACTCTAACACACATCAATTGCCGTATTCGACGTAAGCACGCAACTGTCAGATTTGTGCAACAATCGGCAAGGTTTATAAAAGTGTTCTGCTTAAATAAATATGTTGCGTACCAAAAAATTTTAAAACTATTCTTATGTTGCTGTTTAAATTGTTTAATAGAAAAGAAAGAAAAAAAGGAAAACATGTCACACATTGATCGCGGCAGGAATCGATCCCGAGCACTGTTAACATCATTGGTCTTCGAATCTGGCACAAACTCCACTGAGCTACTATACAACTTCACATTAATTTATTGCCCTCTCGCTCTATTTAATGCTTATACTTCTTTTCTATTCGCTTTTGAATTGTTTGTGTTCTTCTTTTGTCTGTCAAATGAATTAATAATTAAGAACATAAAATTTTCCAAATAAAGCAGAATTTTCATTATAAATAACGGAATAGTAATCCATGGCCTACTACAGTCAGCACCTGACTGTAGCGTTCGACTGGTTAAATTTGGCAATGAACAGAGTTGCCACCGTCCCTCAACATCCCGGCTCGCCCTGAAACATTGTTTCTGAATAAGGCAAGACGGCGACCTTAGTGATAGGTCGAATAAGCTCTCCTGAGGCTGTCTTTAGTTTGACAGCTCGTACCAAATTGTCCTTTCCTTGATACGTTTCGATAGCTCGGTCTATGTGCCACGATGCCGGTGGTGTGTTTGATTCCTTGATAAGCACGACGTTTCCGAGTGAAACATTAGGAGTTGGTGTGCTCCATTTGGGACGTTGTTGCAGGGTAGTAAGATACTCCTGATGCCACTGTTTCCAGAATCCTTTATACATGGACTGAATGCTCTGCCAATAACCCAAACGGTTAATTGGAATGTGTTGCATATCTGCCTCTGGTATTGTTGTGAAGGCCCTTCCGATTAGGAATTGCTCTGGAGTTAAAAAGTTTATCTCAGTGTCCGATGAATAACAAAGTGGCCGTGAATTAACCACAGAGCTAACTTGCGCGAGTAGTGTCCGCATCGGCTCGTAGGTAAGGGTGGAATTTCCAATGACGCGCCGTAAGTGTAACTTCACTGATCGAACTGCAGATTCCCACTTTCCTCCCCAGTTAGGGGCATTTGTTTCTGCGGGCAGCTGCGAGTAACGCAATCGCCTACCGACTAGTAGTAGGTTGTCCTTGCCGATCATTGGTAAGAGTTTGGCTAAATAAGATCGGCTCTTCAGTGATTGATTGTTGAGAATTACTTGATAATGCTCCTGAAAACATGTTTGTGCCTGTCGCAAACAAACATTCCGCTCTGCTTGTAATTCCTCAAACTTAAGTGAGCTTGAGCCTTCCTTTGTGAATGGGTCCCTCATGCGATGTATGAACCTTAGAACATACGCCATAATATGTACGAGCTTTGACCAGGATGAACATCGTTGAACGAGTTCCTCAATTTGATTCATTGGAGTTTTTCCAGCCACTGTTGTCAAACAATTGATTTTGACTTCGTCCTGTATTCGTTTATCTGGAAAAAGCGAGCCATGCTGTGAATTGTTCAGCCTTTCCATAAATTGATCATTGTCCCATAGCCACGATGGTCCGTTCCACCACAATGGGAACTTGATATGTTCTGCAGTCATCATGCCTCTGGATGCGCAGTCTGCTGGATTGGATTTTGAGTCGACGTGGCGCCACTCATGCCTCGGAATAATGTCTAGAATTTGAGAAGTTCGGTTTCCAACGTAGGTTTTTTATGAAAGCCAGGAAAGTACGATCGTAGAGTCGCACCATGCATACACTGTTATTTCCTTGTTTCAAAATGCGGCCTTGATTGAGCGTATAAGCTGGCTTAAAAGCAGAGGTCCCAGAACTCTAGGCGCGGCACTGATTGCTGCTTGAGGGGAGCCACCCTTGTCTTTGATGTCATCAACGATACCGAAATGGAGCCATCGTTAAGAATTAATCTTCTGTACACCACAGCAGCGTATGCCTTGGTAGATGCATCGGCGAAAGCGTGCAGTTGAATGTTGTCCTCGTCGTTGACAACCAGCCGTGGTAGTTTAAAATTCTTTAGTGTATCCAGATCAGCACGCCATTTGAACCAATTGCTGGCTAACTTATTGGGAAGTGGTGAGTCCCAATCCAAATTGAGTAGCCAAAGATATCTGACAGGACTTGACTCTCTGTGCAATCGGGATTCGAACAAAGTCCAACATTATATGATAATGTATCTTCCGGTGACGATTGAGCTGGCTGTGAAAGATCGCTATTTTCTGTTTGCATACGGGCTGTATTTGACACCCATTTCCCAAGTTCGAGATCAGCGCAGCCCATCAGTTAAATAAGTTCCTTTTTGTTCCGTAGTAGTTACTCCTCACTGTTTGATCCAGTAAATTAATTGAAAATTCGTGAATATGATCCTGAGCCAGCGTTTCCAATACACGCACTGCCAGAAATGGCGCTCATGAAGTTCCGTAGGTTACGCTGCAGAGTTTGAAGTGTTTTATTGGACCGGATGGATCCTCTCTCCAGACGATTTTTTGAAAATCCTGATGTTTGTCTGCTACCCAGATTTGGCGAAACATCTTGACAATATCCGCTGAGAATACATACTTGTACATTCGTAAGCGAAGACATACAGCGAATAAGTCACGCTGTATACTTGGTCCAATGAATAGTGCGTCGTTTAGAGATTTTCCATTTTCATCGCGAAATGACCCGTCGAAAACCACTCTCAGCTTCCGACCTAGTACCGGGTGCATAAAATTGACGTACTGTTTGCGTAGATTCTCATCCCTTTGTAAGCAACGTTCCACTGATTTAAAACGGCTTAGCGCTCCTTGAACTGTATCCCCAAATATAGGATCGGTTGTGTTGAATGGAAGTTCCACGATATACTTCCCATTCCCATCTTGTTTGTGTGTAGTGAGAAAGTGATTCTCCACTTGTTCATCGTCAGGTTCCTTTTTAGTGATGTTACGTTGTTACGATGTGACGTTTTCCAGCTCCCAGAACGTCTGAAGCGTTGCGTTGATGTCCGTTGTTGTAGTGAGTGAAATACCCTGATTGCTTTGGTTAAACATTAGCGATGTAATAACCCATCCAAATACTGATGAAATGGCAATGAGATTGCCTGTGTTATCGTATATCCTTTTTCGATTGGTGCAGATGTGTTGAACGCCGTGTCTGCCCATTTGAAGATCCTTGAACTTATCAAGTACCGATGTGTCTATGTTTTGCCAAGCACGTGAGCCTTGATAACCAATTCATAATTCGAGATCCGAGACCTGATTTGAAGTGTGCTGCAACCCCTTGTGGTGTCTGCCGCTACCGAAGAAATTCCCGAGACTAAGATGTGTGATGGTGAACGTGCCAATCCGAGTGCTTGTATACAACGTTCCGAAATGTATGATAATTCGAATCCAGTGTCCAATAAGAGTCGGCATGAAATGTAATCTCCTCTTGCACTCTTCATATAGGCACTACCATATAGGTAATACGCTTCTCTGCACTCCGTTTGGTTGAGTAGATGATCCTGTCCCTTGCGCACAAACTGTTTCGCCTGCGTTCCTTATATGTGCCATATGATTCAAGGTGGTTGCTGTGTCCTGTGAAATTTGCTGTTGATTCCAATCGACTTGAAGCTGAGTGCCCTGTGGTTGATTACTCTGAACGTGGATAAGTGTATGGTGATGACCTTTACATTGCCTACATTTGTATGTTGACTTGCATTTGCTGACCCCATGGCCAGGCTTTAAGCAATTAAAACAAAGTGATTTTTCCTTCACAAACGATCTTCGTTGATCAACTGCCATATCCAAGAATTGTTGACAGCCATATAAAGTGTGTTCTGTCGAACGGCATTTAGTGCACGTGGTGCTTTCCAATGCAACCATTGATTGTGTAGTCCGTTTCTGTTTTTCCCCTTGTGCAGCAGATTTACCTCCAGTAGCTGACTCGCGTTTGCTTAGTTCCAATTCCTCGCATCGAGCATCCAGAAATTTAAAGAATTCCTCCGGAGTAGGTGAATCTGTGTCCATACTGCGCTCTATCCATCTACGCCGTGTGTCAGCATCAAGTTTTTCCAATAAAAGATATATAATCCAGCAATCACGTCCCGTTTGATTTATGGCATCCAGTCCTCGTACAATTTCATTTGCACCGTCTGATACCTTCCGTATTATTGACGCATCGATCTTTGTTGTTGTTGGCAAACTTATAAATTGCTCCAAAAACGAATTTACAATATGCCGTGGACGATTGTATCTTTCCTTAAGTCGTTCCCAAGCCGTGTTATAAGCTGCATCCGTAATACCCAAATGTCCATGCTGCGCTCGATCCATCTACGCCGTGTGTCAGTGTCAAGTTTTTCCAATAAAAGGTATATAATCCACCAATCACGTCCCGTTTGATTTATGGCATCCAGTCCTCGTTTAATTTCGTTTGCTCCGTCTGATACCGTCCGTATTTTTGACGCATCGATCTTTATGGTTGTTGGCAAACTTATAGATTGCTCTAAAAACGAATTTACAACATGCTGTGGACGACTGATTCTTTCCTTAAGTCGTCCCCAAGCCGAATTATAAGCTGCATCCGTTATACCCAAATAACGTATCAAGTTTGTAGCCTCATCGCTCAATAAAGTTTTTAAACGATGAAATTTTTGTGTATTTGACAAATGCTGTTTGCTATGGATCGTACTTTCATATAGCTGGCCAGTCTGTGTTGCTACCAGCAAACCGTTCAATTTGAATTTTTGGCAATTCGCTTTGCAACCCTCATATCGCGTCTGATGCGCGTTCTGCCGAAGAATTTGACGTTCCATGCGCCTCGTTGTCGCCCGTTGCGACAGCGCCGAAATCCGTTGCATATCTTGCTGTTTTATTTACAGCTAGCCGTTCGAAAAGTTGTTGCTGTTGTGGCAACAAATTAATTATTCCGTCGTTTTGATGAAGCCCTGTGCTTTCATCCCCATTGCTTACTGAAGATGTAGTTGGATGCGGAGATCCAATCCTTTCCAAGAGCATTGCATGTCTGCAAATACCTCTCCTCGTATACTGCATTGTGCTCCTCGGGATCCACATACCCATCGACCTCGTCGAGAAGAGCTATGGAATTGCCGAGTTCCGAAAATTGTTTCCAAAGAGCTTGAAGTTGCTCCTTCCTTGCTGATGTTGTAGTAGTATCTGCTCCACGAGCCCATGTCCATATCAGCGTGATGCTTGCTTTAAGCGGACCACGAGATTTCATCAAAGCCTTGAGTTGTTGTTCCATAGTTGATTTCCGCCAGTATAAAACGCGATCAATCCCAATACAAAATATCTCTGGCTCGAATGACCAAACTTATGGTTTGGAAATAAAAACGCCTTCCGATTTTATGTGGACTGTATTCAAATTATTTCAAAAAGTTAAGTTTTTAAGTTTACATGCGAATGATTAAATTTGGCAATGAACAGAGTTGCCACCGTTCCTCAACATATTCAGTTACCAAGAAACGACCACTAGAAGTATTCTTTGGCAGGAGAGTGACAACAGACCCGGACCAATACTAAACAGCCAGAAAAGATAACATTGAAAGACTTAAAGATAAACAGAAAACGGAACGTACAAACCACAATAAAAATAAAAAGGAAATACGTAATATCAGCCTGGAGAAGAAATATTCGTTAAAGTAAATACTAGATTAGGTTCTAAGCTTTCGGCAAGATATAGAAAAGAAGCAGTTAAAAAAAAAAAACAAGTACACTACAATAATAACAGAATCGGGAAAAACAGTACATAAAAGCCATATCAAAATCTAAAATTTTACACAGTTTTACCAAATGAAGATGAATTAATAGAAATTGAAAAAAAAAGAAACAACATGCCACCCCTGTCAACGGAAGAAATAATGGAGTTTTCCGATGTCTCGATTTTACATAATAAAACAACACTTTTGTAAATTGTTAAAATTCCAAATTTTGAAGAAACACAATACCAAGACATTATGATAAAACCCATCGAAAAATTCAATAATTCAAAAAATCTTTGTTTTCGAAAACCTTATCTATGCTATTCCCCAAAATTGTAAAACAATAGAAAATATTAAAATATGCAATAAGAAAAAAATTTTTAATATAAGTAATTCAAATTGTATTCAAAAGTTAGTTCAGGGAAAGAAAGCGCTGTGTAGTTTTAGCAATGCCAAACACGTATCCAAAATAGAAGAAGTGGACGAAGGAATCATCCTACTAAACGATTTCGATGGAAATATAACCTGGAATGAAACCGAGCTTCACCGAGAGGGAACCTACCTTGTTCAGCTATCAAATGACTCGATTATTATCGACAACAAGCAGTTCAGCAATATGGAACCTACGGTCCTCATCCCTGGAGCACCACTTCTGCAGTTAACGGTTGAGGAAAAAGAAAGACTTAAAGTTCTATCACTTGATGCACTGGAAGCATTGCAATGCAATCCGCCACCGAACATAAATTGTAGAATCAGATTGCCCACGGCAGATGCCTGCAATTTTAAAACAGGCATCTCCACTTCCGCACTCAGACATTCCTTTGCTACTACCATACCATGAGAGATTGGCTCATTATAATGGGATCAGAGCAAAAATATTTTCAGAAGTAACTGCCCTTGACCATGTTAAACGGAACACTCTTCGTATGCGTAATTACTGGCATAAGATAAGATCCGCGCGTAAACTGCTTGTATCCTCGGTTGTAGACACCCAGACTCGATTGTTATTGACAACAAGCGGCTTAGCAATTTGAAACCTACGGTCCTCATCCCTGGAGCACCTCTTATGCAGTTTACGGTTGAGGAAAGAGAAAGAATTAAAGTTCTATCACTTGAAGCACTGGAAGCATTGCACATAAATAACACTGGACAGCTAATGCACATAGAGGCCCACACAACGGTCAACAGGATAACCCTGCTGACGCTCTTTGACATCGCTCTGACTCTCATCCTGGGCTTACACATTTATAACCAATGGCAGAAGAGCATAACATTGCAATTAGGACCCACGCCTGGAATAGAAACAAAAACCCCAGCGATTATCGCACCATCAACCTGCGAGCAATCTTTGGCTGAGACACAGTATCAGTTACCTCAGTAAAACAACATTCCATACTTCTAGAGACCGCCTGAGGACAAGCACAAATTGGAGGGGGAAGAGCTAACAACAAAAATGTTACAATTTAGAATATTGAACTCCAGTACGCAAGTTCCAATCTGCAAGCTCAGCGTCTGCATAATTTCTTGCACGCGGCAAGCTACCAAGCAGAATTCTAAGAATCTGTTTGGCAACCGTTTCCGCTACTACCAATGCTTGTGATTCCAAAAACTGCAACATTTCGACCAACATAACATCAGCCGATGTCGTGGCCTATTGGAAACAGCGAAGCTGACGTCGATCCTCTGCCACCAAGGGCAGCGCAGCTCACAGCCAAGACACACAGCTTGTTAGGGACAGCTTACGGTAATTCGGTTGCAAATTGGACTTAGACAAATAAAGTCGTTGTTCTTAATTGAACTAAAAAATTTTTTTATATGTTACTTTGCACATTGCAAGTAATTAACTTATATGTACATACAGAGATGCCGGTCACAAATTGCGAGGTTATAAAGAAAAGGAGAAGAGATCTCTCTTTTCACACAGGAAAAATTATACACAGCCCTCTGCCATATAAGAAAAGTAAAAAGGTTAGTACTTATCTGAGTGGGATCCTGACAAGATGCTGTTTTTCTTTGGTTCGAGCGGAGTGACGTAGTGGCGGCAACGAAGTATTCCTTCTATGGAGGGATCGGAAATTTGGGGGGAAAATTCTGTTGCTGAACGAAAATAAACCGACGCGAAAACAAGTCGAGAAAAAGCAGACAATTCGGGGTGCGTGGCATTCAGTTCACTTTATATTTTCATACTAGTTTCTTTTGACATAATATTATTTACTTAATCCTAACTTAAATAATATTGGATAAAAGAGCGCGAGAGCCCGTGACTCCCGCACTGTTTACACCGATATGCTGCCTATTTTTAGGCGGCGAGTTTCAGCGTAAACAGACATAAACTTTTTGCCCCCAAATTCGGCGACAATAACAAGTCAGCCTGCTTAGATCATTTATAAACATTCCCTCGAAAGGGTCAAAACTGCTTACGAAGCCCAAATTCTCGGCTGATCCGTATTCACTCAAGAGAGTGCCCAGCATCATGTAAAAATAAAAGAGAGCCTTATGTACGCTCAATACAGAAGTAAATAAGACTCAGCCAAAGATTTGCTAAGCGTCCAGTTTGTTGCTTTAAGATAGATTTAAATCAAACTCCGTTAAGGAACAATGCGAAAAATAAAGTTATATCTTTTTCATAAATACTAACCGCGAACTTGTTATTATATAGCTATATATACCAACTATATATGTAATTATATATAATAAAATATATAGTGACATATGCATTTTACATATGAATTACTTAAACCGATATTTTGAAAAGCTTCACTCTTCAAAAGCCGAACAGTTCATTACTTAAACCGATCTTTTGGAAAGCTTCACTCTTCAAAAGCCTCAACATAAAAGTTCTCTCAAGACACCAATCGTCAAACGAGAAAAAGCTTAAGTAAATAAAGATGTAAAGTTCTGTAGACCTTTAAGGTTTCCTGGTCCTTAAAAATAATTCTGTCTATTAGTTTATGAGTGACTCTGGTGTAATTAATTACAAACTCCATCAAAAAAAAATTATAAAATATAAACAAGTAAGGAAAGCAACAGTCGCGGGGCACGCGACTGTGGGATACCCTTTGAACTTTTTGAAAAGTAAAGAGTCAATAATTGTACAATACTTCTACTTAATAGAAATATCGTAACGTATAAAGGCTTACGTTGCGATATTTCTATTATGCGTCTGTGTATGAATACGTGTATCATTTCATTGGTCAAGCACAAATGTATGTATGTGTGTGTGTGCGTTTGAATGCAAAATATGCGTGTGCATAGAAAACAAGAGAAGAACAACAGATGGCGCTATGCGCTCGCATTCTCTTTCCTTTTCTTTCCTACATGAGCATTGGAATGACGTCACAGCTTGCCGGTCCTTATACAAAATCAAAACACACAAGGCTTCATGCCAAATTTGGTGTTTCTAGCTTATATAATAGCTGAGATCTGTGTGTTCATCCGGACATCCAGACATCCGGACAGACATGGCTTAATCGACTTGGCTAGTGATCCTGAGGAAGAATATATACACTTTGTGGGGTCTCCCACGCCTCCTTCTGCCTGTTACATACATTTTCACAAAGTTAGTATACCCTTATTTGACCATTTTCTATGGTCGAAGGGTATAAAAATATGCGTACTTGTACTTTTCAATCTACCGGCTCAGCGACATCCAGACATCCGGATAGACAGACAGACATTGCTTAATCGACTTGGCTAGTGATCCTGAGCAAGAATATAAAATTAAGTATTTAGGTGTTCATTAACTTCACTGACATCAGTTGAAAATATAAACCCAACGGTGTTCATAGCCGAGAAGTCATTGTGAAATAACCTAAACACTAGCCCACTTATACTAATACAGGTGTGACCGCTACATAAGTTAAATCCAACAAGCAGTGAAGTGAAAAGTAACAGTAGCACGCTTAAGCAAGTGTGACCGCTACATAAATCCATACCCACAAACTGCAAAGTGAAAATCTAAAAGAAAAAATTAAACAAAAATGGCATTATCAATCTATCCCAACTGCTACGACAAATACGTCAAATGTCCCAGTTCTGTGGAGAGCCAAACAGCCTTAGTTCGTTTATCAGACGAATTGAATACCTGCTCAACCTAGACCCGACGGACGACCCTCTTCAGAAAGCCATAATTTATGGAGCCATTGAACTACAGGTCATCGGAGATGCAGAGGTCTCCCAATTTGGATTTCACAACGAATGCTCAACCACAAAAGAAGCTCTGATCATCGAGTTTAAAACTCAAACCCCCCTGGAGGAACTTTTGCGACGTTTGTATTGCACGCCCCACAAAGGTAATTTACGACAATTTTGTGAAGAATTAGAAGTTAAGTCAACTATTATTATTAATAAGTTCGTATACTTAGAAGACAACCAAAATAACACATTAGTCTATTTACAAGCAATGGCAACTACAATAAAAAATACTATCCAACGCTCAATTCCTGATAGGCTGTTCATGACCCTTGCGAGGCATAAGATTTCAACTGTTCAAAAATTACGACAAGGTGCCGATTACTGACAGATTACTGTCCAACACTTAATACAAACTCACAAACTTAAATCAACACAAATAAAAACAAAAATCAACAATCAACAATTAGTAACCCTCTTGCAAAACTAATTGGCAATGGCAAAATTGCTGGCATCAGTAGTAACTTTATTTATTATATGCTTTGTCCTTTATATTTATTTTAGCTCCTTTCTTTAAAAATAAGGTGAGAGGTTTTGCTATTTCGGCAAAATCTGGAATGAATTTGCGGTAATATCCTCATAAGCCTAAAAATGATTTAATTTCTTTAGAGGTTTTTGGTTTGGGAAATATTTCAATCGCTTTTACCTTTTCTTTGTTGGGTCGTATACCATCTTGACTTATGGTATGACCCAAGAAATTTGTTTGTTTTTTTAAAAACTCGCATTTGTCTAACTGGAGTTTAAGATTTGCCTCTTTGGGTTTCTGAATAACTTTCTTCAGTGAGTTCAGGTGTTCAGTAAGGGATGTTGAGTATATTAAGATGATGTATCTTAATATACGAGGCAATGTTTATTAATGAGATCTTTATGAACGAAGTTCATGCAACGTTGGAATGTTGCTGGGGCATTTTTCAAACCAAATGGCATGCGAGTATACTTGTAGTGACAGTGTTTAGTTGAGAATGAAGTTTTTGGTATGGATTCAGGGTCCATTTCGATTTGGTGAAAACTCTTTGCTAAGTCGATTGTTGTGAAGTATTGAAATATTCCTAACTTGCCTAATATTTCGTCCATTTTCGGGATTGGAAATTTATCATTAATAGTTATTTCATTAAGCGCCGCTGCCTTCGGCCGATCGTGCCTTGCGGCCGACTCACTGCTCGCACTTCGCTGCTCGGCTCTGCTGGTCGCCTAGCGCCGCTGCCAGGCTGGCCCCGTCGCTTCAACATCGTCGCGATCCCGTTGCTTTTGTGCAGCTGCAGTCTATGCGCGAGCTCTGGGTACCCAGGCACCGTTACTTGTGCGCGTGCTATTTGGCTCGAGTTATGCACAAGCTCTGGGTACCGAGGCACCGTTTCTTGTGTGCGTGCTATTTTGCGTGTTACGCCGGGCGCCGAATGGTGGAGGGTTTGCGTATGCTGATTGCCCTTTTCCTCGTCTTTGCCCCCGCCCCTGTCATCTGTTTCGCTGCCTATGCTGGTGCCAACGTTTTTCTGCCTGTGCTTATGACTATGTTACTGTCTGCGTTTCTGCCTATGTTCATGTTTATAATAAGAACGATGTGAGGTATATTCGACTTAAATTTTAGCTTATACTACGATATATTTATTTATAAAATAAAGTTTTAAAAATGTGAGCTGCTTCATGCGGTGTCACACCCAACCCCCCTTTACTTCGCCGGGGTTAGGTGAAAGTGCAAAAAAAGAATAAAAATAATAATCGTTAATGGGGCGCTTCTTCATCTTGTCCGCCTTGGTACTATCCTAATTCGCGGTGACTCCGTGGTCCTACCGCGTTCGATGATGGGTCAGGGTCGGGTCCGCGGTTGTCTTCCCAGTCGCCTCTTCGGTCCGGATCATGGCCAATAAGGCCTCCCCGAACTCCATGCGATGGTCGATGATGGGGCGCGCTGGTGCTCGGGGTCCGTCGTCCTCCGACTCCTCCTCAGAGGACGAGGGAAACGATCCGGCCCGTAACTTCATGTACACGCTTTGACGATACGCCATGTCCGCGTATGCGGGAAGACCGGCCGTCTCCCGTCGTGCAAGTCTGGCCTGCAGTCGGGATTGCTCTTGGTTGAGCAGTGGCATGGACGGGAGCGTCTGGTGTCCCTCCTGAGCAGGGCTATGTCGGGATGATGGTGAGGGTGCCAGGGGTGTTGGGCTGTCGTCCTCACTGATCGGGCTATAATGGCCTGTCAGCTCCGGATCCTGGTTGACGGGTGTTTCCGCTAGAGTGCCTGAGAGGCAATGGCCCGGGAATCGCCGCGTCGCGACCAGATCCTCGATGGTCCACTCCTCGGCCTCCGGGATCGCCATTTCGGGGGGGAAACAACAAGGCCTCCTCGCTCTGCGTCAAGGGGGGCAGGTAGGCGAAAGACCACACCTCGATCATGACTTCTATTATGTCGTCCCACGCCGACCGCTGGTCAGGCAATTGCCAGTCGCGATCCGACTCGGCGCTACAATTTTAAAGAGGTTACTAAAGTAATAGTAACCAGTCGAATGCAACAGTCAGGTGCTGACTGTAGTATGCCATGGATTACTATTCCGTTATTTATAATGAAAATTCTGCTTTATTTGGAAAATTTTATGTTCTTATTTATTAATTCATTTGACAGACAAAATAAGAACACAAACAATTCAAAAGCGAATAGACAAGAAGTATAAGCATTAAATAGAGAGAGAGGGCAATAAATTAATGTGAAGTTGTATAGTAGCTCAGTGGAGTGGGTGCCGGATTCGAAGACCAATGATGTTAACAGTGCTCGGGTTCGATTCCTGCCGCGATCAATGTGTGACATGTTTTCCTTTTTTTCTTTCTTTTCTATTAAATAATTTAAACAGCAACATAAGAATAGTTTTAAAATTTTTTGGTACGCAACATATTTAATTAAGCAGAACACTTTTATAAACCTTGGCGAATGTTGCCAGTTGCGTACTTACGTCGAATACGGCAATTGATGTGTGTTAGAGTGGGACGCCGAAACATAAATGTGCAAATGCAAACATGCATGTATCGGCGTCCCGCTCTAACATTCGTAGCTTATTGATTATCTTAAATATTGCAAAAAAAATGAGATTTAATTTTTGAAAACTATTTTTATTGATATTTAATTAAAAAACTGTACTTTTCCTTTAAGCTTATAAGAATAAAAAAAAAGCAAAAAAAAAAAGTAAATAAAATAAAACCAGTCGAACGCTACAGTCAGGTGCTGACTGTAGAAGGCCATGGATTATTATTCCGTTATTTATAATGAAAATTCTGCTTTATTTGGAAAACTTTAAAAATATAAATTTTATATTCTTATTATTTAATTCATTTGACAGACAAAAGAAAAACACATAAACAATGCAAAAGCGAATAGACAAAAAGTATAAGCATTAGTCAGAGCGAGAGGACAATAAATTTATGTGAAGTTGTACAGTAGCTTAGTGGAGTGTGTGCCGGATTCAAAGACCAAAGATGTTGACAGTGCTCGGGTTCGATTCCTGCCGCGAACAATGTGTGACGAGTTTTCCTTTTTTTCTTTCTTTTCTATTGAATAATTTAAACAACAACATAACAGTAGTTTTAAAATTTTTTGGTACGCAACATATTTAGTTAAGTAGAAAACTTTTATAAACTTTGCCGAATGTGTTAGAGCGGAACGCCGAAACATAAATGTGCAAATGCAGACATGCATGTATCGGCGTCCCGCTCTAACATTCGTAACTTATTGATTGTCTTAAATATTGCAAAAAAACATGAGATTTAATTTTTGAAAACAATTTTTATTGATATTTAATTAAATAACTGTAGTTTTCCTTTAAGCTTATAAGAAAAAAAAAATAACCAAAAAAACTTAATTAAAATAAAAAGTTGCACCCAGCCGGCCGCGCATGGGATTCGAACTCACGCACGCAGGACCGCTGTCCGCCACTCTAACCACTAAGCCATTGCCTCATTTGTTGTCCGATCGGCAAAGTTGCATTCTGAGCTAATTCTGTTACCATTCTATGCAAATAAAAAGTTTTGTAAAATGATGTGCGTCGGACGATTCGAACTTCGGTATGATGCGTAAATTAGGTCTTAATATACGCATAAGTATACATTCAAATTGAGTTTAATTCGGATCATATCTCACTTATTTTTAGTCCGATTTTAATGAAATTTTCAGAAAACACCCGTGGCAATGTATTTGTCATGTGAGATGCACAACTTTTGTTGTTGGGTGTATATTGTGTATATTAAATTGTTATTACTGATTTACAGAGGCCGGAAGGGGCGTGGCCGAATTTCAAAAAAACTCTGAAACACGGCAACATACACGGATGTTGTGATAAAATTTGAAGACTCTAGCTCTTATAGTTTCTGAGATCCAGGTGTTCATACAGACAGACAGACGGACAGACAGACAGACGGACAGACGGACAGACGGACAGACAGACAGACGGACAGACAGACATGGCTCAATCGACTCGGCTGTTGATACTGATTCAGAATATATATAGTTTACGGGGTCGGAGATGCCTCCTTCTGCCTGTTACGCACATTTGCGTTCCGACAAACACAGTAGTCCATGAATTTTTTTAAAATCCATGGCCTAAAAAGTATAAGCATTAGTCAGAGCGAGAGGACAATAAATTTATGTGAAGTTGTACAGTAGCTTAGTGGAGTGTGTGCCGGATTCAAAGACCAAAGATGTTGACAGTGCTCGGGTTCGATTCCTGCCGCGAACAATGTGTCACGAGTTTTCCTTTTTTCTTTCTTTTCTATTGAATAATTTAAACAACAACATAACAGTAGTTTTAAAATTTTTTGGTACGCAACATATTTAATTAAGTAGAAAACTTTTATAAACTTTGCCGAATGTGTTAGAGCGGAACGCCGAAACATAAATGTGCAAATGCAGACATGCATGTATCGGCGTCCCGCTCTAACATTCGTAACTTATTGATTGTCTTAAATATTGCAAAAAAACATGAGATTTAATTTTTGAAAACTATTTTTATTGATATTTAATTAAATAACTGTACTTTTCCTTTAAGCTTATAAGAATAAAACAAAAACCAAAAAAAAGTAATTAAAAATAAAAAGTTGCACCAGCCGGCCGCGCATGGGATTCGAACTCACGCACGCAGGACCGCTGTCCGCCACTCTAACCACTAAGCCATTGCCTCATTTGTTGTCCGATCGGCAAAGTTGCATTCTGAGCTAAATTAAATTAAGGTAAATTAGGTCTTAATATACGCATAAGTATACATCCAAATTGAGTTTAATTCGGATCATATCTCACTTATTTTTAGTCCGATGTTAATGAAATTTTCAGAAAACACCCGTGGCAATGTATTTGTCATGTGATATGCACAACTTTTGTTGTTGGGTGTATATTGTGTATATTAAATTGTTATTACTGATTTACAGACGCCGGAAGGGGCGTGGCCGAATTTCAAAAAAACTTTAAAACACCACAACATACACGGATGTTGTGATAAAATTTGAAGACTCTAGCTCTTATAGTTTCTGAGATCCAGGTGTTCATACAGACAGACAGACGGACAGACGGACAGACAGACAGACGGACAGACAGACATGGTTCAATCGACTCGGCTGTTGATACTGATTCAGAATATATATAGTTTATGGGGTCGGAGATGCCTCCTTCTGCCTGTTACGCACATTTGCGTTCCGACAAACACAGTAGTCCATGAATTTTTTTAAAATCCATGGCCTAAAAAGTGATTGAAATGAAATTTTCAGGAAACACCCGCGGCAAGGTATTTGTCATGTGAGATGTACAACTTTGGTTGTTGGGTGTATATTGAGATTTTAAAATCAATACAGTTCTGAACGAACGCACATTATAGGAAAAAGCAGTATTTAAAGGCTTTAAAGAAGAAGACTTTTCAGTGCCGCCACTACAAACAATGGCCAAGCCAGAAAGAGCAAGCTATTCGAGCGGACGGACAGAAATGAGTTCCAATCGTATAACATTAACGGACAAAGTCAAAACGATGAGCACACTCAGGACACCCAACAAAGTTTTCAAGAATTAGCCTCGGAAGACAGACGGAATATATATACAGATACAAACATGGTTCGACTCTTCCATATGTGACAATAGACTCACCGTTTGGAAGACAACTAAAATTTTTACTAGACACAGGGGCTACCAATTCATTCTTAGACCCCAAATTTACCACGAGCCCTAATAGAATTAGATTAAAAACAGATTTTAAAATCAAAACAGTTCTGAACGAACACACATTAAAGGAAAAAGCAGAATTCAAATGCTTTAAAGAATTTAAGACAAATATAACATTTACATTTCTGTTGTTCAAATTTCATGACTACTTTGATGATCTACTAGGCATTGATTTGTTTTTACAACTTAATGCAAATATAGATTTAAGAAATCTTGTGTCTTGTCAAATATCAATTATATAAAAACAGAATAAGACAACGCAAGTTTATCTGCTAGAGCCACAAGCAAACAGAGTGGAGCTTTCCGGTTATCATAAAAGAAGTCGAATTTTTTATATGTAAAGAAGTTGATATATGTAAAAATGTGTTAGTGACAAAAGGATTATATAAAGCAAAAGATAATGTTAGTTACATGGAAGTAGTCAACTATTCAGACAAAGAACAAAAGATTTACTTAGATTCACCATTAACAGTAGAAGAATGGAAAAACGAAGAATTTGCAGAAGATAACGTGACTACATTAATAACGGATGAACAAACAAATAATATGATAGATTTGAACCAATTACGCATCGAACATTTAAATAAAGAAGAGGAAGTTGAATTGAAAATACTATTTCGCCAATTCCCAAAGATTTTTCACAAAGACACACACTATCATTCTCAAACCAAATTAAACATTTATCCCCACGACAGACGAAATCCCAATTCATTCAAGACCATTTAAATACGTCCAATGCGGGCCAACCCAAATGGAGAATGGTAGTAGATTTCAGGAAACTTAGCGACAAAATGGTAAAAGAAAAATATCCTATGCCGGCCATTAACGATGTCCTGGATGAAATAGGCCGGTCCAAATATTTCTCAGCACTTGATCTAGCAAGTGGCTATCACCAAATTGAAATGGCCAAGCAAGATAGGGCAAAGACCGCCTTCACAGCAGTAGGTGGCCACTATGAGTTTACAAGAATGCCGTTCGGATTAACAAATGCCCCGGTAACTTTCCAGAGAGTCATGGATAACGTACTAAAAGAGTTAATTGGCGAATGTTGCCTAGTTTATCTTGACGATATCGTCATATTTTCAGCATCCCTTCAACAGCACATAGGACACCTAAAGTCGGTATTCGACAAACTGGCACAGGCAAATTTAAAATTGCAGATAAAAAATCAGAATTCTTTAAAAAGGAAATCGACATGTTCGGACATGTTTTAACAGCGGACGGAATTAAGCCAAACCCCAAAAAAACTAGAGAATATAAAAAAACAAAGAAAGAAATAAAGTCGTTTCTAGGACTCTTAGGGTATTATAAAAAGTTTTTTAGGGATTTCTCTAGAATTACGAAACCACTAACTAAACAATTAAAAAGGAAACAAAACCCATAAAGATAGATAGCGAAAATAAAGAGACATTCGAGAGATGCAAAATGCTCTTGTGTAATAACCCGATACTACAGTATCCAGATTTTTCCAAACAGTTTATTTTGACCACTGACGCTAGCAACGTCGCAATAGGTGCAGTATTGTCACAAGGTACATTAGGAAAAGATAAACCTGTCTCTTTTTATAGTCGGACGCTTTCAAATACGGAATTAAAATATTCTACAGAAGAAAAAGAAATGTTGGCTATCATTTGGGCCACAAAATATTATAGACCTTACCTATACGGACAAAAATTCAAAATAGTTACAGACCACAAACCGCTTACGTGGTTGATGAGTTTTTTTAAGAACCCAACTCAAAGCTAGTTCGTTGGAAATTACAACTCTGGTTTTGAGGTGATCTATAAAAAAGGATCCCAAAACATAGTGGCAGACGCACTAAGCCGAGTGCAAATAGAAGTTTATTATAATGACAATGTATCGGTAATAGCATCAGCAGGGGACACGATACATTCGAGTTTCGAAGAACTTGATGAAAACTTGTTTATCTCGGAAAAACCCTTAAATGAGTACAACATACAACTTATATTTGAAACCGGTTTAAACTCAAAAGCCGTTTCGACCACCCCCTTTAGAAACAAAATCAGACGAATAATTACTGAACCTGACTTTACGGACGATACAGTATATAGACATTTAAAGAACTACCTTAGACCAAATAAAACTTGCGCAATTTTTGCACCAGACCCCACTTTAATCCAAAAATCGTACTCTAAACATTTAGCACACAGCAAAGTTTATAAAGCGATAAGGTGCACAACATATCTTGAAGACATTAACGACCAGACGGTTAGGAAAAGAAAATTATAGAACAGCATGAAAATTCCAATCACAGAGGCATAGATGAGGTAAACGCCCAATTTAAAAGAAAATATTATTTCCCAAATATGAAACAAATAATTATAAAGACCATTAATAACTGTGACATGTGTAGTATGACCGATCGCCCACCAAAATTAAATATCTAGAGACAGAAACCCCCTCAACACCTATGCAAATTATACACACGGACTTATATACAATCAACGGAAACTATGTAATGAATATATTTGACAAATTCCCTAAATTGGCTGCGGCTTATACAATCCCCACTAGAAACAGTATAATTATTGTAAAATCAATGCAACAGATCATACAATATTTTTTGTATTGCAAGCAAAATAGTTTGCGACCAAGGAGCCGAATATGCCACAAAAGAGAGAAGAAAAATAATAAAATTAGAGTAGATCCTTAAAAGTATGCTATAAAAATTATTAAAACTTTGAAGTAGTTGGCTACACTAATGGACCCATAGGCCAGCTATGATTAGGAGAAAAATACCCAGATCTTCAAGGGTCTAGAATGAAGCAGAGCTGGGGATTAAGAAATTTGCAAGTCAGCATTAGTGAAAGAGTTGGCGCCGGAGAAAGTGGTGAAAGCGGGAAAAGAAAGTAGTGTGAAAGTTATTAAAATTTTCTGGAACTATCCTGAGGAAAACACTGGAGATTTCAATATTTCTTTGGGTAAATATTAATGGTGTAAAGAATGAGGAAAAAATGTATATAAATGGAAATACCTAAATAGATTTGGCAAATTTACTCCAATTGGGACCGGACAGAAAGCTGGACTTTGACCAAGGGCCCGTCACCAAGGAATATTACCCAGGTCGGGTTAGACGTCGTCCACCAAACCGGCAGATCGACGAGCTCGGCGGAAATCAACCTTTGTTAAATCATAGCCTATTAAGAAGCAAAATTTAAATAAGGAGCGTTTTCTAAAGCAGACTTCGCCACTCCGCTAAGACGGAGTAGCAATTTTCTCACACACCCTAAAAGGCAGCAGCAAACCGTAAAGTTAGCGTACAGCAAAAATTGCGATTTCGCGCTGAACGACCACACGGTCAATATAGCCCCATAAAGAAAACAAAATGTTTCTCTAAATAGTTAGCCCAATTCTCTACTAAATTAAATTTTCTGCCAATGCCTAAAATAAACCACAGTCAGATCCTTTAGAATGTTGAAATATAGAAAATTGACTGATGGCCACCTCGATGTTACCACATACTTTTGAGGGAAAAAATTAATAAAAATAGTAATAGAAACCAATATAGGAATGTTCTGTTAAATTAAGTTTTTGTTTATCTCTAGCATTAACTAAAATAATTCACCTATTTGTTATTATATACTATGTTCACTTTAGGTTATTAGTCTCTTTCCGATTACTGTTTGGTTTTTTTCCGAGAATGTCTAAACTGGAGATTTTTTTTTGTTGCTAGGTACTATATTTTGAATTTTTTTAAAACATTTTAAACAAACAGGTGCCGAGCAAGAGATCGATCTTTCGCCGACGGAAACCGTAAGTAAAATCCATTTTTTTATTACGTTTGAAATATGGTCCAAGCAACTATAAAAAAATAAAATATCAAGAACAAGTCACATCTCCTTTTGATAAACAGCCGAAAGTAGGCAATACAAATTTAAAATTTTGGCTAATAATAAAATTGCAGTTTTAAGCAACGCCTTTAAAACTGTGAAAACGAATGAGATAACAAAAGTGAACAAAGAGCATATTTTAATTACCAACTCAATTCTCTTTAAATGTTAGAAATAGGAATGATTAGTTTAACCACATTAATTTATAACATTACCTTTGAATAATTTAATTAAATTTATAATGTTTTAGAAATTTTAATCTTTTGAACTCGATGCTAACGCTCCCGCTGTTGTAGGGAAAAAGGGGTCGCCTGAACTAAAAGTTCAATGGAGGTGATCATGGTTGGGTGGGCAAACGCGAACTTCTTCAACACCTAAGTTCGCCGGCATACCATTCTAGGCTCCTATCCTATATCCTATTTTCTGTTTGGTCATGTATATCTGTTTTCTCTTCCGGTTTTGTAATTTTCTAGTTCCTTTTGTCGCAGCACGTTCTTTCTTGATTTTTATTATTATTGTTAGTAGCCCTATGTTGTGTGAACAAGACCAAAAAGGATATAATAACGTGCACAGCTTCACACAGCATTACAACCGATCCCCAAATTTGGTTGCACGCTACATTTATAATATATAATAATAATAAGAATAAGTGGCGCCCAACGTCGTGGCTGCATTAAATTAATGTCAATTTAATGTGACTCACAAGCAGATATGATCAATCTATTTTCTATAATTTTCATCTTTCTTTTCAAACTTTTTATCAATGACAACATTCTTAACCGCCTGGAAATAGTTAGCGTGAAAGATAGTTCCCTTCCTACCACGGTTTAGGATTCTGTTAAATTGATACCTTAGGGACAATGAAGTGAGTAAATGATCATATGAGAAAACAGGATGACTTTAGCTTAGGCTTATCACCTGGCCATAGATCAGATACAAACAACATTGGACTATCTTTCTAATATCAGTATTTTGATAAAAGAGTCTTTGGAATATAGCAGCAAAGTTTCAGAACTAAGCACTAACCAAGAGGAAAAGTCAAAATACTGGAATTATTTCAGCTAATGGAGCTTGTGACTTATCACGATTTATAGGAAAATCAGAATTATCTGTTAATTAGAAAACCTGATCCATAAAGAGCGATACGAAACAAGTTACATAACATGAACTTAATAAAATTAAAGTAAAAAATTTTAAAGTTCTACACCCTTTTATTTCCATAACTAGAGTGGTAAAGCCAAAATTTCGCAATCCCTTACCAGCGGGAAGTTATGCGGAGAGTTCAACTATCTTATGAGAATTATTATATTTGTTTTTTTATATCCTTATATTCGTTTTGTTCGATTTATTTTGCTTAGAGTTCTAGTATAATAGTTTATTTAGTTTATCTTACTTAGAGTATTTATTTTGAATTTATTGGTGTCTCGATCATAAAAGATGGGCTTAGATCGTTCTCCCGAAGCTGCAGAAACAGCAGTCACATGTGCCTTATGCAAGGAAAGGGTGATTTCGATAGAAATTTATAGAACCAATTGCGGCCATGAATTTCATCGAGATTGTTTAACAACACATTTTAAAACAAGTGACGCGTGTCCAGTGTGTAATATTACATGCCGGCCAACTACGAGTGCGTCAGTCAAGAAAACAGTGGCACACAACACACGATCGCAAAGTAGAACAGCGAACGAGAGAGGTGCCGTAGCAACTGCAATAACTAGTCAAGGGACAGAAGAAGTACCAAGCACATCTAGAGCAGCTTTTCAAGATATGGAAACTCGAATTCTTAATTCTCTGTCAGAGAAAATGGCCGAGTTAATCCAGAATACGGTGGTAGATTGTGTGCAGCGGTTAATGGTACCTCAAGTACAAGCGATGTCTAGTAGGGGGGTTTCGCCTCAGGAAAGAGCCGATATACCAGACGAAACACAATACAACCAGGGTACATCAAGAGCAACTCCACAGTACTCAGTGGGAAGTGCTGCCTCAGATCTGTCTCAAAGGCCAGATAAAGTAGTACATATTCTTAACGCCTGGAAAGTAAAGTTTTCAGGAGTTGGAGTGTCAGTTGACAACTTCATTTATAGAGTTGAGGCCCTTACGCATCAAACTTTAGGTGGAAATTTCGAAGTGCTTTGCTCTAATATCAGTGTCTTATTTGAAGGGAAGGCAACTGAGTTCTATTGGCGACATCACAAAGTGGTAAAGCACGTACGATGGGATAGGCTCTGTGATGCACTGCGACTACAATTTAGGCAAGAACGAGATGATAGTGACTTAGAGGAGTTGATCCGAAATAAGAAGCAGAAGGTCAATGAGACTTTTGATGGGTTTTACGAAGGAATTTCGAGCCTGTTAGACCAGCTAGAACAGCCATGGCCAAACAGAAAACTTGTCAAGATACTAAGAAACAATTTACGACCAGAAATCCGCCATGAAATTTTAAATCTGGAAATAGGGACTGTCTCTGAGCTTCGAGAAATTTGTAGGCGCAGAGAAGCGTTCATTGAAGACGTCAAAAACATGCCAGGTTTCGCAAAAAGTAATCCCGTAAGAAGAACTGTAGCAGAGGTGTTAGCAGAAACTGATGAGCAGTCTGAATCTGAAGAAGTACTAACAGATATAGAGATAGAAGCTGTAGCGTTAGTATGCTGGAACTGTAGAAAAACAGGGCACAGGTACCAAGACTGTCTGTCAGACAGGAAAATCTTTTGCTATGGCTGTGGCGCAGCAAATACTTATAAACCTAATTGTAATCGCTGTTCAAAAAACGTACAAGTCAGCACGTCGAAGTTTGTACACAAACCGAAGACATCGGCTGTGCTGAAAAACCAAGCGATGAACACAGACCAATAGCTGATGATAAAATAACAACAAAAATAATACCGGATATGTCAACATTTGCAACAGACTTACAAACTAATGAAATAATTCCCTTGTCGGAGAGATTTAAATCTCGTAGTTCTAACAGAATCAGGTCGTTTTGGGAAAAAGTAAAGAGGTGTAAAATAGGATTAAAACAGATATGTGCAGTCTCGAAAAGTTCTACAGATCCTCGCCCATTTATACCAGTTACGTTGTTGAATCGCACAGTATATGGTTTGTTAGATTCCGGGGCAGCCATAAGTTGTCTAGGTAGCAAGCTAGCTATCCAAATATTAGAGGAAGGCATAACTTTCAAAAATTTAAAATATCAAGTCAGTACTGCAGATGGAGCCACACAAACAATCGCGGGCTCTATGAAAGTAGATATAGAATACGGGGGTGAGAAAAAACCTATCGAAATATTTATCGTCCCATCACTGCAACAAGATTTATATCTGGGAATAGATTTTTGGAAGTTATATCACCTATTACCTTCCAACTTGCAAGTAGATGAATTAGTGCTACCATCTAACGATAACAGTGTTGATCAGCATGAACTATTAGCTACGCAAAAATTCAAATTGGCTAACGTGGTAAAAGCATTTCCGTCATTTGCTAAAGAAGGGCTAGGAAAGACGCACCTTATAGAACACTCAATCGACGTAGGAGATGCAAAGCCAGTAAAACAACGACATTTTCCAGTTTCACCAGCTGTTGAAAAAGAAATGTATACTGAAATAGACAGAATGCTACAGTTAGGAGTGATAGAAGAATCAAACAGTGGTTGGTCTTCTCCGATTGTTATAGTTAGAAAGCCTGGAAAAATAAGAATCTGTTTAGATTGCAGGAAAGTTAACAGCTTTACTGAAAAGTCGGCATACCCTTTGCCTCAAATAAGTGGGATTCTAAGCAGACTTCCCAAAGCAAATTTTATAACAAGCTTAGATCTAAAAGATGCATATTGGCAAGTGCCATTAGAAGAAAAGTCTAGAGAAAAAACAGCTTTTACAGTACCTGGTAGGCCACTTTATCAATTTAAGGTCATGCCGTTTGGTTTATGCAATGCGGCCAGTACCATGTCTCAATTAATGGACAAGGTGGTGCCCCCACATTTGCGAAACGAGGTATTTGTATACTTAGACGATCTTCTAATTATCTCACCCTGTTTTGAGTCACATTTAGAAGTGCTTCGAGAGATAGCTTTACAAATAAAGCGGGCTGGTTTGACAATCAACGTAAACAAAAGTCACTTCTGTATGCAACGCGTGCGTTACTTAGGCCACATTATAGGCGATGGTGGTATAAGAACTGATCCAGAAAAAATAGCGGCTATAAAGCAGTTTCCCGTTCCAAAGAATCTTAAAAGTCTAAGAAGTTTTATGGGACTTTGCGGATGGTACCGGAAATTTGTCCCGAATTATGCATCCCTCACTTCGGCTTTGACAGACGCAATGACCACCAAGCGGAAGTTCCATTTAGGTGAAGAAGCTTTGCAGGCTTTTGAAATTTTAAAGCTCAAGCTTTCGGAGTCACCCGTCTTACACAGTCCAGATTTTACCAAGCCATTTTTCATACACTGCGACGCCAGCAAAACAGGAGTAGGTGGAGTGTTAGTTCAGCTATCTGCAGAAGGGGATGAATGTCCGATTGCTTTTGTTTCAAAAAAAACTGAACAAAGCACAGCAAAACTACACCGTTACAGAGCAAGAATGTTTGGCGGCAATAGTATGTCTAAAAAGTTTTCGAGCCTATGTAGAAGGTCACGAATTTACAATTGTGACGGACCATGCTTCGCTAAAATGGTTAATGTCGAATAACGACTTAAGTTCGAGGTTAGCACGATGGGCCTTATCACTGCAAAGATTCCGGTTCAAAATCGAACATAGAAAAGGTTCCTTGAATGTGGTACCAGACGTTTTGTCGAGGGTTAATGACAGTGAGATTGCATCAATAGAACAGCGACCCGAGGTCAAAATCGATTTAGAGTCAGAATTTTTTAAAACGAAAGAGTATCGCGAGCTTATAGAACGTATCGAGGCGAACCAGAGTAAATTTCCTGATTTGAAAACAGAGGCAGGATATGTTTATCGGCGAGCGGAGCATAGTACAGGACAGTTAGTTCACGATGACCATGCGTGGAAGTTATGGGTACCGAAAGAATTAGTGAAAGACGTTTTATATAAAGCACACGACGATCCTCTTTCTTCTCATGGTGGGATACATAAAACTTTGCAAGGAATACGACAGTTTTATTTTTGGCCAGGGTTAGTGCCAGATGTCAAAGCTTACGTAAATGCGTGTGATATTTGTAAGTGCAAGTGCTAAGACCCCCAATGGGAAAAGCGTCGGTGTCCGAAAGATTTTTCCAAAAACTATATATTGATTTTTTAGGTCCTTATCCTAGATCTAGGAGCGGAAATATTGGGATATTTATAGTTTTGGATCATTTTTCTAAATACATATTCCTTAAGCCAGTTAAAAAGATTACGGCCGAAATTGTTATCAAATACCTTGAGGATGATCTTTTCATGACATTTGGTATACCCGAAACCATTGTTTCTGATAACGGCTCCCAGTTCAAGTCAACAGCTTTTCAAAGCTTATTGAGTCGTCACGAAATATCACACACGCTCACTGCCTATTATTCACCACAAGCAAATGCGGCGGAGCGTGTAAATAGATCGATTCTCTCTGGGATTAAGTCATACGTACGACCAGACCAAAAAGACTGGGACGAATACCTCAACAGAATATGTTGTGCCTTAAGATCTTCAGTGCACTCCAGTATCGGCACTACTCCTTATTATATGGCATTTGGCCAACACATGATTACGGCTGGTTCGACATATGCACTATTAAGGAAACTTAATTTATTAGAGGATCGCTCGTTGACTTTTAATAGGGAGGACTCGTTTGAGATTGTTCGAAGAGCAGCCAGTGAGCACATGAAAAAAAGTTTTGAGCAAAATGAACGAGCATATAATCTAAGATCCCGAGAAGTAAATTATATACCGGGACAAGAAGTCTTTCGTCGAAACTTTAAGCAGAGTTGTTTCCAGACAGGCTACAATGCTAAGTTAGGCTTATCTTTTGTAAAAGCACGAGTGCGTAAAAAGGTTGGGAACTCGTGTTATGAACTGGAAGATTTGCAGGGACGATCATTGGGCACGTATCACGCAAAAGACATACGCCAATGAGAGTCGATTTAGGTTGGATTAGTCTAGTGATCGTTTGGACCCCTAGTCTAATTTTAGCAGGGGGGAATTTGTAGCATCGACTCAAATAAAAAATAAAATGAAGCCCAAAAGTATGCCACAAAAGAGAGAAGAAAAATAATAAAATTAGAGTAGATCCTTAAAAGTATGCTATAAAAATTATTAAAACTTTGAAGTAGTTGGCTACACTAATGGACCCATAGGCCAGCTATGATTAGGAGAAAAATACCCAGATCTTCAAGGGTCTAGAATGAAGCAGAGCTGGGGATTAAGAAATTTGCAAGTCAGCATTAGTGAAAGAGTTGGCGCCGGAGAAAGTGGTGAAAGCGGGAAAAGAAAGTAGTGTGAAAGTTATTAAAATTTTCTGGAACTATCCTGAGGAAAACACTGGAGATTTCAATATTTCTTTGGGTAAATATTAATGGTGTAAAGAATGAGGAAAAAATGTATATAAATGGAAATACCTAAATAGATTTGGCAAATTTACTCCAATTGGGACCGGACAGAAAGCTGGACTTTGACCAAGGGCCCGTCACCAAGGAATATTACCCAGGTCGGGTTAGACGTCGTCCACCAAACCGGCAGATCGACGAGCTCGGCGGAAATCAACCTTTGTTAAATCATAGCCTATTAAGAAGCAAAATTTAAATAAGGAGCGTTTTCTAAAGCAGACTTCGCCACTCCGCTAAGACGGAGTAGCAATTTTCTCACACACCCTAAAAGGCAGCAGCAAACCGTAAAGTTAGCGTACAGCAAAAATTGCGATTTCGCGCTGAACGACCACACGGTCAATATAGCCCCATAAAGAAAACAAAATGTTTCTCTAAATAGTTAGCCCAATTCTCTACTAAATTAAATTTTCTGCCAATGCCTAAAATAAACCACAGTCAGATCCTTTAGAATGTTGAAATATAGAAAATTGACTGATGGCCACCTCGATGTTACCACATACTTTTGAGGGAAAAAATTAATAAAAATAGTAATAGAAACCAATATAGGAATGTTGTGTTAAATTAAGTTTTTGTTTATCTCTAGCATTAACTAAAATAATTCACCTATTTGTTATTATATACTATGTTCACTTTAGGTTATTAGTCTCTTTCCGATTACTGTTTGGTTTTTTTCCGAGAATGTCTAAACTGGAGATTTTTTTTGTTGCTAGGTACTATATTTTGAATTTTTTTAAAACATTTTAAACAAACAGGTGCCGAGCAAGAGATCGATCTTTCGCCGACGGAAACCGTAAGTAAAATCCATTTTTTTATTACGTTTGAAATATGGTCCAAGCAACTATAAAAAAATAAAATATCAAGAACAAGTCACATCTCCTTTTGATAAACAGCCGAAAGTAGGCAATACAAATTTAAAATTTTTTCTAATAATAAAATTGCAGTTTTAAGCAACGCCTTTAAAACTGTGAAAACGAATGAGATAACAAAAGTGAACAAAGAGCATATTTTAATTACCAACTCAATTCTCTTTAAATGTTAGATATAGGAATGATTAGTTTAACCACATTAATTTATAACATTACCTTTGAATAATTTAATTAAATTTATAATGTTTTAGAAATTTTAATCTTTTGAACTCGATGCTAACGCTCCCGCTGTTGTAGGGAAAAAGGGGTCGCCTGAACTAAAAGTTCAATGGAGGTGATCATGGTTGGGTGGGCAAACGCGAACTTCTTCAACACCTAAGTTCGCCGGCATACCATTCTAGGCTCCTATCCTATATCCTATTTTCTGTTTGGTCATGTATATCTGTTTTCTCTTCCGGTTTTGTAATTTTCTAGTTCCTTTTGTCGCAGCACGTTCTTTCTTGATTTTTATTATTATTGTTAGTAGCCCTATGTTGTGTGAACAAGACCTCCACCCCCAAAGCCGACGAGCTAGAGCCGGATATAATAACGTGCACAGCTTCACACAGCATTACAACCGATCCCCAAAAATTTGGTGAAGCTTCAAAGCCCCCTTTGTTTAAAAAAAAATTTTTTATTAAAAGCCCAGAATGACTACCTCAGACAATTAAAAGGCTTCAGGGAAAAACTTTACCCGGACATAGCAAATCAAATGAGCCTGGCAAAAAGCCAGACCATAGAAAAACTAAACCAAACTAGGGACGACCCAAAAGAATTAGACACACGAGTGATAATCTTTAGGAAAGTAAACAGGAGAAACCGATTAACAAATAGAAGATAGAGGGCATACATTAGTTACAGATAAAAAACAAAAATTACACAAGTCAAAGATAAGAAAGTGCACTAGGAAAAACACTACACAAAAATGAATAACAGAACAAGAACATTAAAACTACCTCAAAAATATTTACAGGTTTGCCCTAGCAGAGGATCAAATTATATTTTATTTAACAAAGACATTGTAAAATTTGTAAAAGAAAGATGTGACAAAGTTTACGAACTATACATTTGTAAATCTAAGCTAGAGGTTACTCCCAATAGAGAAGAGAGGTGTCCTTGAGCAATATCCAATGCGGACTTGGCAGTTTACGACGAGATCAAGTTGACGAACAGGAACGAATTCTGGAACCTGAAAAGGGAAACATTTTGGTGCTAAATGAAGTCCGAACGCAATTACACTCAAATTACGTGAGATCATTCCAAGTAACGAGGAATGCCATTATTACGTATAAAGACTGCATTACGATTAATGGATTCATCTATGGAAACGAAGCAAAATCAAAATCGTCATTCCCTTGTTCAAAGGAGTGGAGATTAATAATACAATGAAGGACTTAAATCTACAGAAGTTGCACTGGGAAAGTGTAAAAAGCCGAAAAAAAAGTTAGTTTACATCCACAATGTGACGCAAACCCATTTTGCAGTTATCCACATCGGTCTGGTCATACTAACAGTGACCGTCATAACTATAGTGGTTATAAAGAGGAGAGCTGCCGTATTCACACCGTCGTCACCACTGGTAGATTGCGTTCCGACACTTCCTTCGATGTGGCCGTCACTTCAATCCAGGGGGAGGAGTTACAACTGCACCTTCCCTCCTCTAACTGAAACCATCCAGATTCCGCTGAAGGACAACAGCATCAAAAGCCACAACAACAATAGCTCAGCAGTCCACATATTATAGGAACATACACGAACAACAACATAGTGTGAAATAAAACGACGCACACACCTTGAACATACATGCTCTGGAGAATGCTAGAAGCAGATTCGGTAACGTAGCATCAGCCTTTAAACGCGATGTGATTGGTCAGCTATGCATTTTCTAGTTAAGAAAGGACCGTTATAGCGAGGCGTTGTAGCTGACGCCGAGTGCAGAAAAACAGCGTGACGCAACAAGGAGATGCGACGCTCAGTCAGTTGCATTTTGGTAGTGCATAAGACCAGTCAATTGAAACGAACATACGAATATTGTCAAACAAGTTAATTAACGAATAAATTTGAACTAAGAACAAACATTTGTTGTGGAATTTAATCATTGACAAAATATTTAACCAATTGCTTAGGCCCATTTATAACTGGCGCAGCCGGACCTAAAGAGCTATGCAGTAGACACCCGAATATTGGCTATTTATGTAAGACAGCAACGGCAGTAGTGAAAACTAAAATATTAACAAAAATAAAAAATTATAATGCAAAGTTACACAATCAATATCTGTACGAAAATCACAATGCATTGTCAGCGAAAACCCGGTGGTCGCACTTGACGGCCGCAGCCACGTGTTAGCTTGCATAAATTCAAGCAAGCGAGCACGTGGCAGCATAAGTCTGTAGTGAGTAGCGTTCGGTTTAACGATGCATGCATGTGATGTACATACGAATACCCAGATTCATAAAAGCAAAAAGGCTTACGCAATAAGGCGAAACGATAAGGTGTTCTGGAGTATACCAAGAGATAAAGCAATAAGGCTAATAAAAATAATGTGTATAAGATATATATATAAAAAAAAAAAATACAAGCAATAAGGCTTCCGCAAATAAGTGCGAGATATATCAAAATGAAAGAAATAGGGCTTAATCTGAAGAGGCACCACCTGAATGACGAGGACGTGAAATAGTTCAATAATCAATCTCAGTACGAAAATCACAATGCATTGTCAGCGAAAACCCGGTGGTCGCACTTGACGGCCGCAACCACGTATCAGATTGCATATATTCAAACAAGCGAGCACGTGGCCGCATGAGTCCATAGTGAATAGCGATCGGTTTAGTGATGTATGCATGGGATGTACATACGAATACCCAGATTCATAAAAGCAAAAAGGCTTACGCAATAAGGCGACACGATAAGGTGTTCTGGAGAAAATCAAGAGATAAAGCAATAAGGCTTACAAAAAAGAATGTTTATAAGATATAAAAAAAAAAAATACAAGCAATAAGGCTTCCGCAAATAAGTGCGAGATATATCAAGAAAAAAGAAATAAGGCTTAATCTGAAGAGGCACCACCTGAATGACGAGGACGGGAAATAGTTCAATTACCATAACATTATGTGGTATACCCGAATTATGAATATGAATATTCCCGAATTCGTTGATAAAAGGGACTAAAGCTGGTAATTTAGCCCACTTAAAGTAATATAAAAATTAACAAATACGAAACGAAAACAAATAAACTACCGATTGCACCAGATTCATAGCTTTACACATGTACATCAGCACACAAAAACACAACGGTTAACAAAACACAAAAATAATAACTTAATTAAGAATAACATTAATACACATACACACACTATAAATTCAGAAAACAACACACATTAGAAACACAGACAACAACACACATTAGAAACTAAGATATCAATACACATTAAAAATTAAGATAACAACACACCAGCACACATTGTTCCGAATAGTAATCAAATCACACGAATTATATAGGAAAAGAAGAGTAAATAGGAATTTATAAGACATAATTGAAATACTAAAATAGGCCCGATAGAATTTACAGTTGTATAGAGAGAGTTCATGTCGAATATCAAAAGGTTGTTTCCGAACACCAGAAGTAGAAGTAGAGTTGAAAGAGAAGGATTGGCATCAAGGTCTTGAGAGTCCATTGAAGAAGATTTTATCTTAGGTAGAGAGACAGTCCCGACAATAATGACTTCCAACGCTCCGCCAACATCGGGACCCCAAACGCTCCCACCAGCGGTAAACACCACCCCCAATGACATATTGAACACCTTACGGATTCCAGACGCAATTAGATTTCTGCCGACTTATGTCGAAAATTTTAAGACCCTTAACGACTTCATTACGAACGTCGAAGAAATTCTGATGATGATTAGGGGAGCAGATCAAAGTCCTTATAGTCATCTATTAATAAGTGCTATTAGAAACAAGATAAAAGGACGAGCAAACGAGGTCTTAATTACTGAGGGAATCCCTTTTAATTGGGACACTATTAAAGAGAAACTTCGCGCTAACTTTACAGACAAACGAGAAGAATCTTCCTTGTTACAGGAAATTCATATAATTAAGATGAAAGATCTTTCTTTAACTAGACTATATGAACAGGTATCGGAAGTCAAACTGGCATTTTTTAATGTCATAGAGACTAAAGAAAGGGAACAATCAGTAGTGAAAGCAAAAAAAGAATCATAGACAAAGTTATGTCTAGACGCATTTATAACGGGGGTAAGGGGACCGTTAGGCGCCTTTATAAGGGCCCTAAGACCCAGAACCCTGGCCGAAGAGGCACTAAAAGAAAGGGAATTATATTTCCAGGAAAGAAAATGAAAACAGTTCGATCAGAAATGATCAGGGCAGGAGAAAAGAAGATATAACACAGATCAGGGTCAAGTAGTTCAAGCATCGACTAGCAACAACGGAAATAGACCCCAAATTTGCCACGAGCACTAATAGAATTAGATTAAAAACAGATTTTAAAATTAAAACAGTTCTGAACGATCACACATTAAAGGAAAAAGCAGAATTCAAATGCTTTAAAGAATTTAAGACAAATAGAACATTTACATTTCTGTTGTTCAAATTTCATGACTACTTTGATGGTCTACTAGGCATAGATTTGTTGTCACAACTTATTTTTATTATTTTTATTTTGACAGAGGGAGTCTCCCAACAGAGAAGGCGCGAGGCACTGCGATAAGGGCTATAAGGCTCTCCCTATCTTGACAAAAGCCGCTCAGCTTCCCTGATGAAGCCTAGCAGGTCTTTCGTCGAGGAATGGAAAATTTGCTCGGGAACTGCGATTTCCACGTGCAAATGTTTCCTCCTACTCCAAACCAAGGCTTGACAGTCACAGAGTATGTGTTTGGTTGTTTCGTCGTCCTCTTTACAGAGCCTGCACTCTGCATCAGAGGATAGACGCATTTTTGTTAGGTGATAGTTCACCAGATGATGGCCACTAAGGTAGCCAACAAGGAGATAGAGATCTCTCCTGGAGAGTGAGTCTGTTCTGCGCTTAACCAAGGGATTTGTAAGCTCTCTAGCCTGCCTCATCCCTGGTAGGAAGAACCAATAGCGTTCGGTCAACCTATCTGCCCATGTTTTCACAAGGGATGAGATAGTTGACCACCCCACGCCGCAGAAGGGTTCGGGGCCGCTAGCTCGTTGCCCTGGAACCCAGAGTGTCCAGGTACCCAAAGGAGGGTAACTTTGTTTCTGTTGGACAGCCTCTGGAGGCAGTTTCAGCAGTCAGCCACCATACGTGAACTTACTCTTTTTGAGGAGAGGGCTAGTATGGAAGCTTGGCTGTCCGAGAAGATATAGATATTAGCTCCTCTCATCCCCTTCTCAAGGATAAGACGGCAGCAGAACTCAATGGCATGAACCTCGGATTGGAAGACCGTGGGCCACTTGCCCATGGCAATCGAGGTTTTTGAGTTGGGACCATGTATCCCGGCTCCAACCCCCTGATCAGTTTTTGACCCGTCGGTACACCAGTGTATGCCGTGCGGGTCGCTGATGGGGTTGCCAGCATCCCAGTCCTTCCGGTCTGGGATGAGGGTTCTGAACTTTGCACCAAAGAGGAGTTCCTTGGTCATAGAATCTGATCTAGTGCAGATCTCTTAGCCAGGAATGTCTTTGATAAGTCTAGCATGCGCTGATCCGGTAGCTAGAAGCCCAGATTGGAGCTTGATTCTAAGAAGTCTCATTGCAGCGACTTCTTGTATTTTGATATGCAGCGGAGTCAGATTAAGGATTGACTCCATTGCTGCTGTGAGACAAGTGCGAAGTGCACCCGTCAAAGAAAGGCAAAGTAGCCTATGCAACTTATTGCATTTGTTGATGGCAGTGACTTGCGTCACCTTTGGCCACCACACAATTGCAGCGTAGGTGACGATGGGTCTTACCATCATCTCAAATAACAACCGGATGTTACAGGATTTGATACCCCAGGTTCTACCAAAGAATCTTCTACATGCCGACATGGCATGAGTTGCCTTTGATAGAGTATTGTTTAGGTGGGAGTTCCAGTTTAGTCTTTTATCAAGGATCACCCCTAGATATTTAACCTCGCTGGCTTCTTCGATTTTACCTACTAATTTGTGGAGGGCGACCTCCGTCGACCTTCCCGCTATATACGCAAACTGCGTGGGATGCAGAGGATAAGTTTTCTGCAGAGAGCACCGTAAGTGCAAGTCTATGAGCCTTTCCGCTGTCTTAAGCAGGAAGGAGGTGAGACTGATCGGCCGATATGATTTAGGCTGATCCGTGGGACGATTCCCTTGTTTGGGAATGAATACCACATTGACTCTCCTCCAAGAGACGGGTATGTATCCCCAAGTTAGACTAGCTCTAAACAGGCCGACCAGCGGATCGAGGACATGATCCAGACTGTTTTGTAGAAGGGCTGGGAAGATTTGATCGCCCCCTGGGGCTTTGAAAGGAGCGAAGGAATCTACAGCCCATTTGACCTTTTCAGGGTCGAAGATGGTTCCCGATAAACTGGAACCACGTGAGTCCGGTGACATGGTGACGTCATCTAGACTAGATAGATCTGGGTTCGCCACCGAACCTGGGAAGTGGACTTGAAGCAGAAGATCAAGTGCCTCCCTGCGATCTCGGGTGAAAGAGCCGTCTGCTCTTTTAAGAAGCCCTATACCATTAGACGACCCTTAAGCTAATACTTTGTGCAGTCTCGCTGCCTCTGGCAGCGATTCAATGCTACCACAGTAGCTGCGCCACGTATCGCGTTTGGCGCGTCTAATGTTTTTATTATAATTAGTTAAGGCGTCCTTATAGACGTCCCAACTGACGCGGTTAGCATTGGCCCTATTGAAAAGACTTCTAACCTTCCTTCTTTGTACGGATAGTTCCTCGTTCCACCATGGAACGTTACGGTTGACCTTTAGGGTCTTCCGAACAGAGCTGTCCTCGAAGGATGTGATTAGCAGATCTTGAAGCAGGTTGTCAGCAAGTTCTATCTCACTGATAGAATTTGGGTTGCTGATCAATAAATCTGCTTTAAAAGCCACAGAGGCTTTAAAAAGTTACCAATTGGTCTTTTTGGGACAGAAGGAGTTCTGACGGATCTCGACATGGCCAGGTAGGTCGAACCTGAAGTGCTGATGGTCCGAACAACAACATAGTGTGAAATAAAACCACGCACACACCTTGAACATACATGCTCTGGAGAATGCTAGAAGCAGATTCGGTAACGTAGCATCAGCCTTTAAACGCGATGTGATTGGTCAGCTATGCATTTTCTAGTTAAGAAAGGACCGTTATAGCGAGGCGTTGTAGCTGACGCCGAGTGCAGAAAAACAGCGTGACGCAACAAGGAGATGCGACGCTCAGTCAGTTGCATTTTGGTAGTGCATAAGACCAGTCAATTGAAACGAACATACGAATATTGTCAAACAAGTTAATTAACGAATAAATTTGAACTAAGAACAAACATTTGTTGTGGAATTTAATCATTGACAAAATATTAAACCAATTGCTTAGGCTCATTTATAACTGGCGCAGCCGGACCTAAAGAGCTATGCAGTAGACACCCGAATATTGGCTATTTATGTAAGACAGCAACGGCAGTAGTGAAAACTAAAATATTAACACAATAAAAAATTATAATGCAAAGTTACATAATCAATCTCAGTACGAAAATCAAAATGCATTGTCAGCGAAAACCCGGTGGTCGCACTTGACGGCCGCAACCACGTATCAGATTGCATATATTCAAACAAGCGAGCACGTGGCCGCATGAGTCCATAGTGAATAGCGATCGGTTTAGTGATGTATGCATGTGATGTACATACGAATACCCAGATTCATAAAAAGCAAAAAGGCTTACGCAATAAGGCGACACGATAAGGTGTTCTGGAGTATATCAAGAGATAAAGCAATAAGGCTTACAAAAAGAATGTTTATAAGATATATCAAACAAAAATACAAGCAATAAGGCTTCCGCAAATAAGTGCGAGATATATCAAGAAAAAAGAAATAAGGCTTAATCTGAAGAGGCACCACCTGAATGACGAGGACGGGAAATAGTTCAATTACCATAACATTATGTGGTATACCCGAATTATGAATATGAATATTCCCGAATTCGTTGATTAAAGGGACGAAAGCTGTTAATTTAGCCCACTTAAAGTAATATAAAAACCAGTCGAACGCTACAGTCAGGTGCTGACTGTAGTAGGCCATGGATTACTATTCCGTTATTTATAATGAAAATTCTGCTTTATTTGGAAAATTTTATGTTCTTATTTATTAATTCATTTGACAGACAAAAGAAGAACACAAACAATTCAAAAGCGAATAGAAAAGAAGTATAAGCATTAAATAGAGCGAGAGGGCAATAAATTAATGTGAAGTTGTATAGTAGCTCAGTGGAGTGTGTGCCGGATTCGAAGACCAATGATGTTAACAGTGCTCGGGTTCGATTCCTGCCGCGATCAATGTGTGACATGTTTTTCTTATTAAATAATTTAAGCAGCAACATAAGAATAGTTTTAAAATTTTTTGGTACGCAACATATTTATTTAAGCAGAACACTTTTATAAACCTTGCCGAATGTTGCACAAATCTGACAGTTGCGTGCTTACGTCGAATACGGCAATTGATGTGTGTTAGAGTGGGACGCCGTAACATAAATGTGCAAATGCAAACATGCATGTATCGGCGTCCCGCTCTAACATTCGTGTACATTGATTGTCTTAAATATTGCAAAAAAAAAACATTAGATTTAATTTTCGAAAACTATTTTTATTGATATTTAATTAAATAACTGTACTTTTCCTTTAAGCTTATAAGAATAAAAAATTAGCAAAACAAAGTAAATAAAATAAAAAAAGTGAATCGGGCGGCCGTGCTTGGGATTCGAACTCACGTACGCAGGACTACTGTCCGCCACTCTAACAACTAAGCCACTGCACCCTTTTTTGATCAATCGGCAAAGTTGCATTCTGAGCTAATTCTGTTGCCATTCTATGCAAACAAAAAGTTTTGTAAAATGCTGTGTGTCCGACGATTCGAACTTCGGTATGATGCGTAAATTAGGTCTTAATATGCGCATAAGTATACGTTCAAATTGAGTTTAATTCGGATCATATCTCACTTATTTATAATCCGATTGAAATGAAATTTTCAGAAAACACCCGTGGCAAGGTATTTGTCATGTGGGATGTACAACTTTGGTTGTTGGATGTATATTGTGTATATTAAATTGTTATTACTGATTTACAGAGGCGGGGAGGGGCGTGGCCGAATTTCAAAAAAAACTTTGAGACACTGCAACATACAAGGATGTTGTGACAGAATTTGATGACTCTAGCTCTTATAGTTTCTGAGATCCAGGTGTTCATACAGACAGACAGACGGACAGACGGACAGACAGACAGACGGACAGACAGACATGGCTCAATCGACTCGGCTGTTGATACTGATTCAGAATATATATAGTTTATGAGGTCGGAGATGCCTCCTTCTGCCTGTTACGCACATTTGCGTTCCGACAAACACAGTAGACCATGAATTTTTATAAAATCCATGGCCTAATTAACAAATACGAAACGAAAACAAATAAACTACCGATTGCACCAGATTCATAGCTTTACACATGTACATCAGCACACAAAACACAACGGTTAACAAAACACAAAAATAATAACTTAATTAAGAATAACATTAATACACATACACACACTATAAATTCAGAAAACAACACACATTAGAAACACAGACAACAACACACATTAGAAACTAAGATATCAATACACATTAAAAATTAAGATAACAACACACCAGCACACATTGTTCCGAATAGTAATCAAATCACACGAATTATATAGGAAAAGAAGAGTAAATAGGAATTTATAAGACATAATTGAAATACTAAAATAGGCCCGATAGAATTTACAGTTGTATAGAGAGAGTTCATGTCGAATATCAAAAGGTTGTTTCCGAACACCAGAAGTAGAAGTAGAGCTGAAAGAGAAGGATTGGCATCAAGGTCTTGAGAGTCCATTGAAGAAGATTTTATCTTAGGTAGAGAGACAGTCCCGACAATAATGACTTCCAACGCTCCGCCAACATCGGGACCCCAAACGCTCCCACCAGCGGTAAACACCACCCCCAATGACATATTGAACACCTTACGGATTCCAGACGCAATTAGATTTCTGCCGACTTATGTCGGAAATTTTAAGACCCTTAACGACTTCATTACGAACGTCGAAGAAATTCTGATGATGATCAGGGGAGCAGATCAAAGTCCTTATAGTCATCTATTAATAAGTGCTATTAGAAACAAGATAAAAGGACGAGCAAACGAGGTCTTAATTACTGAGGGAATCCCTTTTAATTGGGACACTATTAAAGAGAAACTTCGCGCTAACTTTACAGACAAACGAGAAGAATCTTCCTTGTTACAGGAAATTCATATAATTAAGATGAAAGATCTTTCTTTAACTAGACTATATGAACAGGTATCGGAAGTCAAACTGGCATTTTTTAATGTCATAGAGACTAAAGAAAGGGAACAATCAGTAGTGAAAGCAAAAAAAGAATCATAGACAAAGTTATGTCTAGACGCATTTATAACGGGGGTAAGGGGACCGCTAGGCGCCTTTATAAGAGCCCTAAGACCCAGAACCCTGGCCGAAGAGGCACTAAAAGAAAGGGAATTATATTTCCAGGAAAGAAAATGAAAACAGTTCGATCAGAAATGATCAGGGCAGGAGAAAAGAAGATATAACACAGATCAGGGTCAAGTAGTTCAAGCATCGACTAGCAACAACGGAAATAGACCCCAAATTTGCCACGAGCACTAATAGAATTAGATTAAAAACAGATTTTAAAATTAAAACAGTTCTGAACGATCACACATTAAAGGAAAAAGCAGAATTCAAATGCTTTAAAGAATTTAAGACAAATAGAACATTTACATTTCTGTTGTTCAAATTTCATGACTACTTTGATGGTCTACTAGGCATAGATTTGTTGTCACAACTTATTTTTATTATTTTTATTTTGACAGAGGGAGTCTCCCAACAGAGAAGGCGCGAGGCACTGCGATAAGGGCTATAAGGCTCTCCCTATCTTGACAAAAGCCGCTCAGCTTCCCTGATGAAGCCTAGCAGGTCTTTCGTCGAGGAATGGAAAATTTGCTCGGGAACTGCGATTTCCACGTGCAAATGTTTCCTCCTACTCCAAACCAAGGCTGGACAGTCACAGAGTATGTGTTTGGTTGTTTCGTCGTCCTCTTTACAGAGCCTGCACTCTGCATCAGAGGATAGACGCATTTTTGTTAGGTGATAGTTCACCAGATGATGGCCACTAAGGTAGCCAACAAGGAGATAGAGATCTCTCCTGGAGAGTGAGTCTGTTCTGCGCTTAACCAAGGGATTTGTAAGCTCTCTAGCCTGCCTCATCCCTGGTAGGAAGAACCAATAGCGTTCGGTCAACCTATCTGCCCATGTTTTCACAAGGGATGAGATAGTTGACCACCCCACGCCGAAGGGTTCGGGGCCAAGCAGAGGGGCTGATGACCCCGCTCTCGGTAGCTCATCCGCTAGCTCGTTGCCCTGGAACCCAGAGTGTCCAGGTACCCAAAGGAGGGTAACTTTGTTTCTGTTGGACAGCCTCTGGAGGCAGTTTCAGCAGTCAGCCACCATACGTGAACTTACTCTTTTTGAGGAGAGGGCTAGTATGGCAGCTTGGCTGTCCGAGAAGATATAGATATTAGCTCCTCTCATCCCCTTCTCAAGGATAAGACGGCAGCAGAACTCAATGGCATGAACCTCGGATTGGAAGACCGTGGGCCACTTGCCCATGGCAATCGAGGTTTTTGAGTTGGGACCATGTATCCCGGCTCCAACCCCCTGATCAGTTTTTGACCCGTCGGTACACCAGTGTATGCCGTGCGGGTCGCTGATGGGGTTGCCAGCATCCCAGTCCTTCCGGTCTGGGATGAGGGTTCTGAACTTTGCACCAAAGAGGAGTTCCTTGGTCATAGAATCTGATCTAGTGCAGATCTCTTAGCCAGGAATGTCTTTGCTAAGTCTAGCGTGCGCTGATCCGGTAGCTAGAAGCCCAGATTGGAGCTTGATTCTAAGAAGTCTCATTGCAGCGACTTCTTGTATTTTGATATGCAGCGGAGTCAAAGAAAGGCAAAGTAGCCTATGCAACTTATTGCATTTGTTGATGGCAGTGACTTGCGTCACCTTTGGCCACCACACAATTGCAGCGTAGGTGACGATGGGTCTTACCATCATCTCAAATAACAACCGGATGTTACAGTATTTGATACCCCAGGTTCTACCAAAGAATCTTCTACATGCCGACATGGCATGAGTTGCCTTTGATAGAGTATTGTTTAGGTGGGAGTTCCAGTTTAGTCTTTTATCAAGGATCACCCCTAGATATTTAACCTCGCTGGCTTCTTCGATTTTACCTACTAATTTGTGGAGGGCGACCTCCGTCGACCTTCCCGCTATATACGCAAACTGCGTGGGATGCAGAGGATAAGTTTTCTGCAGAGAGCACCGTAAGTGCAAGTCTATGAGCCTTTCCGCTGTCTTAAGCAGGAAGGAGGTGAGACTGATCGGCCGATATGATTTAGGCTGATCCGTGGGACGATTCCCTTGTTTGGGAATGAATACCACATTGACTCTCCTCCAAGAGACGGGTATGTATCCCCAAGTTAGACTAGCTCTAAACAGGCCGACCAGCGGATCGAGGATATGATCCAGACTGTTTTGTAGAAGGGCTGGGAAGATTTGATCGCCCCCTGGGGCTTTGAAAGGAGCGAAGGAATCTACAGCCCATTTGACCTTTTCCCTGCGATCTCGGGTGAAAGAGCCGTCTGCTCTTTTAAGAAGCCCTATACCATTAGACGACCCTTAAGCTAATACTTTGTGCAGTCTCGCTGCCTCTGGCAGCGATTCAATGCTACCACAGTAGCTGCGCCACGTATCGCGTTTGGCGAGTCTAATGTTTTTATTATAATTAGTTAAGGCGTCCTTATAGACGTCCCAACTGACGCGGTTAGCTTTGGCCCTATTGAAAAGACTTCTAACCTTCCTTCTTTGTACGGATAGTTCCTCGTTCCACCATGGAACGTTACGGTTGACCTTTAGGGTCTTCCGAACAGAGCTGTCCTCGAAGGATGTGATTAGCAGATCTTGAAGCAGGTTGTCAGCAAGTTCTATCTCACTGATAGAATTTGGGTTGCTGATCAATAAATCTGCTTTAAAAGCCACAGAGGCTTTAAAAAGTTACCAATTGGTCTTTTTGGGACAGAAGGAGTTCTGACGGATCTCGACATGGCCAGGTAGGTCGAACCTGAAGTGCTGATGGTCCGAACAACAACATAGTGTGAAATAAAACCACGCACACACCTTGAACATACATGCTCTGGAGAATGCTAGAAGCAGATTCGGTAACGTAGCATCAGCCTTTAAACGCGATGTGATTGGTCAGCTATGCATTTTCTAGTTAAGAAAGGACCGTTATAGCGAGGCGTTGTAGCTGACGCCGAGTGCAGAAAAACAGCGTGACGCAACAAGGAGATGCGACGCTCAGTCAGTTGCATTTTGGTAGTGCATAAGACCAGTCAATTGAAACGAACATACGAATATTGTCAAACAAGTTAATTAACGAATAAATTTGAACTAAGAACAAACATTTGTTGTGGAATTTAATCATTGACAAAATATTAAACCAATTGCTTAGGCTCATTTATAACTGGCGCAGCCGGACCTAAAGAGCTATGCAGTAGACACCCGAATATTGGCTATTTATGTAAGACAGCAACGGCAGTAGTGAAAACTAAAATATTAACACAATAAAAAATTATAATGCAAAGTTACATAATCAATCTCAGTACGAAAATCACAATGCATTGTCAGCGAAAACCCGGTGGTCGCACTTGACGGCCGCAACCACGTATCAGATTGCATATATTCAAACAAGCGAGCACGTGGCCGCATGAGTCCATAGTGAATAGCGATCGGTTTAGTGATGTATGCATGGGATGTACATACGAATACCCAGATTCATAAAAGCAAAAAGGCTTACGCAATAAGGCGACACGATAAGGTGTTCTGGAGAAAATCAAGAGATAAAGCAATAAGGCTTACAAAAAAGAATGTTTATAAGATATATCAAACAAAAATACAAGCAATAAGGCTTCCGCAAATAAGTGCGAGATATATCAAGAAAAAAGAAATAAGGCTTAATCTGAAGAGGCACCACCTGAATGACGAGGACGGGAAATAGTTCAATTACCATAACATTATGTGGTATACCCGAATTATGAATATGAATATTCCCGAATTCGTTGATTAAAGGGACGAAAGCTGGTAATTTAGCCCACTTAAAGTAATATAAAAATTAACAAATACGAAACGAAAACAAATAAACTACCGATTGCACCAGATTCATAGCTTTACACATGTACATCAGCACACAAAACACAACGGTTAACAAAACACAAAAATAATAACTTAATTAAGAATAACATTAATACACATACACACACTATAAATTCAGAAAACAACACACATTAGAAACACAGACAACAACACACATTAGAAACTAAGATATCAATACACATTAAAAATTAAGATAACAACACACCAGCACACATTGTTCCGAATAGTAATCAAATCACACGAATTATATAGGAAAAGAAGAGTAAATAGGAATTTATAAGACATAATTGAAATACTAAAATAGGCCCGATAGAATTTACAGTTGTATAGAGAGAGTTCATGTCGAATATCAAAAGGTTGTTTCCGAACACCAGAAGTAGAAGTAGAGCTGAAAGAGAAGGATTGGCATCAAGGTCTTGAGAGTCCATTGAAGAAGATTTTATCTTAGGTAGAGAGACAGTCCCGACAATAATGACTTCCAACGCTCCGCCAACATCGGGACCCCAAACGCTCCCACCAGCGGTAAACACCACCCCCAATGACATATTGAACACCTTACGGATTCCAGACGCAATTAGATTTCTGCCGACTTATGTCGGAAATTTTAAGACCCTTAACGACTTCATTACGAACGTCGAAGAAATTCTGATGATGATCAGGGGAGCAGATCAAAGTCCTTATAGTCATCTATTAATAAGTGCTATTAGAAACAAGATAAAAGGACGAGCAAACGAGGTCTTAATTACTGAGGGAATCCCTTTTAATTGGGACACTATTAAAGAGAAACTTCGCGCTAACTTTACAGACAAACGAGAAGAATCTTCCTTGTTACAGGAAATTCATATAATTAAGATGAAAGATCTTTCTTTAACTAGACTATATGAACAGGTATCGGAAGTCAAACTGGCATTTTTTAATGTCATAGAGACTAAAGAAAGGGAACAATCAGTAGTGAAAGCAAAAAAAGAATCATATACAAAGTTATGTCTAGACGCATTTATAACGGGGGTAAGGGGACCGCTAGGCGCCTTTATAAGGGCCCTAAGACCCAGAACCCTGGCCGAAGAGGCACTAAAAGAAAGGGAATTATATTTCCAGGAAAGAAAATGAAAACAGTTCGATCAGAAATGATCAGGGCAGGAGAAAAGAAGATATAACACAGATCAGGGTCAAGTAGTTCAAGCATCGA
>JAECXB010000232.1:0-79974 GCA_018151435.1 Zaprionus africanus | reverse complement strand
GGAATTCGCGTACATGAATTCAGTGCAGTATTAAGTCCAAACACAACAATAAGAGACAAACTTGGTTTTTTGAATTGGTTTTTTCACCTCCGCACCACTAGAATTCCCAACGAGTTCTAGCAGTGTGGAGATGAGACTATCTTCGATCACCAAGTTAGTCAGCGATGAATGCTGATGATCGAAGTTGGCTACTTCGTGAAACAATTGTACATTCAAGCCCGCTCCTTGTCTTTTGACAAGTGTTCTTGTGTGTTTGGCATAATATCGACTAGATAAGCTAGATGCAGAAATCGAACCGATATTGACCTCGAGTCAGCTAAAATGTTATTAAACAGATGATGGTCGTAAGCCACGCTTATTAAATAACGGTAGACACGCCGGACAATGCTCTATATCAATAGAGCTTTATGCACCTTTTAACTAAGTGCAAACTGCATTCAGGAATTCGCGTACATGAATTCAGTGCAGTATTAAGTCCAAACACAACAATAAGAGACAAACTTGGTTTTTTGAATTGGTTTTCACCTCCGCACCACTAGAATTCCCAACGAGTTCTAGCAGTGTGGAGATGAGACTATCTTCGATCACCAAGTTAGTCAGCGATGAATGCTGATGATCGAAGTTGGCTACTTCGTGAAACAATTGTACATTCAAGCCCGCTCCTTGTCTTTTGACAAGTGTTCTTGTTGTGTTTGGCATAATATCGACTAGATAAGCTATGATGCAGAAATCGAACCGATATTGACCTCGAGTCAGCTAAAATGTTATTAAACAGATGATGGTCGTAAGCCACGCTTATTACAAATAACGGTAGACACGCCGGACAATGCTCTATATCAATAGAGCTTTATGCACCTTTTAACTAAGTGCAAACTGCATTCAGGAATTCGCGTACATGAATTCAGTGCAGTATTAAGTCCAAACACAACAATAAGAGACAAACTTGGTTTTTTGAATTGGTTTTCACCTCCGCACCACTAGAATTCCCAACGAGTTCTAGCAGTGTGGAGATGAGACTATCTTCGATCACCAAGTTAGTCAGCGATGAATGCTGATGATCGAAGTTGGCTACTTCGTGAAACAATTGTACATTCAAGCCCGCTCCTTGTCTTTTGACAAGTGTTCTTGTTGTGTTTGGCATAATATCGACTAGATAAGCTATGATGCAGAAATCGAACCGATATTGACCTCGAGTCAGCTAAAATGTTATTAAACAGATGATGGTCGTAAGCCACGCTTATTACAAATAACGGTAGACACGCCGGACAATGCTCTATATCAATAGAGCTTTATGCACCTTTTAACTAAGTGCAAACTGCATTCAGGAATTCGCGTACATGAATTCAGTGCAGTATTAAGTCCAAACACAACAATAAGAGACAAACTTGGTTTTTTGAATTGGTTTTCACCTCCGCACCACTAGAATTCCCAACGAGTTCTAGCAGTGTGGAGATGAGACTATCTTCGATCACCAAGTTAGTCAGCGATGAATGCTGATGATCGAAGTTGGCTACTTCGTGAAACAATTGTACATTCAAGCCCGCTCCTTGTCTTTTGACAAGTGTTCTTGTTGTGTTTGGCATAATATCGACTAGATAAGCTATGATGCAGAAATCGAACCGATATTGACCTCGAGTCAGCTAAAATGTTATAAAATATATTATAAGAAATTCATATAGGAAGTTATCAATTCCTGCCTGAAGATTGAGCTTTAAATTGGAAACTCTTTCACATTGACGAACCACTGTGGATGGCAGCTTATATTGCTGCACAGCTGCCACGTCTGCCATGTCAAAAAGTAATTCTACACATATTTCCAGGCATCATCAGCAGCAGTAGCAGCGGGAAGCAAAGATCCCGTGGGGCGGGGCGCATGTTGATTATGTAAGTACTGCGGATGACTCTGTTAGCTGTCAAGTGTCGCACCGGCAAGGCGGGCAAGCGCACGAGGATTAAAACATGAAATCACACGTAAAAGAGGCAGGTGGCGCCTTTAACTGCTCTCCCAGGCAGGCAAGGCAAGCAAACAGGCTTGGCAGGCCGTCAGGCAGGCATATGTCAAATGCAATCAGTCCTTCGTTGCCCATCCATCCATCAATCAAGCATAGCGTGCGAGTGTGTGTGTGTGTGTGTGTGTGTGAGTGTGCCACTCACCTGTCTTGTAAGCTGTTGAGCCAATTATGAAGTCGGGCAACATGTATGCTGCACTGCGTCCTTTCTGGTTGTACGAGTAGATGCGCAATCTCAGCGAGTTATTCTCCTGCATCATCATCGATGTGAGCGTGTCCAAATTCTCCAGCGAGAAAAGCGCCTCCTCTGCGTTGCTCAGATTGAATCTGTGCCCGCCGGGGGTGGGAAAGATAAGAAGAAGAAAGAAGGAAAGATGTTATTAAATCAGAATGGCAAATCAACAGCTCCTGAGCCTTTAATCATGTGCAATCAAATGTCAGAGCGGCGCGAGCCAAGAAAAACCCACAAGAAATGCCAAAAATATTTTGCCAGCTTACGCCTTTACGCTTGCCCAGCTTTGGAATGAGTTGGAATGAGTTCCACATCGACCCACACTACGTTCCTTGCCCTTCACCCTTTGCGGGCAATGCGCTCAATCATGACCTCAATTTGAATTTGATGCCTTTTGCCTTGTTGCGGCTTTTGCTTGTCCTGTTTCCTCTGCTCTGCTTCGCTCCCTCTCTTCTCATTCTCTTTGCCCAACTCTGAGAAATAATAGGGTTCAATGTCTATATAAATTTTGCATCATCTTTGCTATACTTTTGCGCACACTTTCCCAGGGTAGTTGGATATATACACAAGGTACTTTAAAGGTATTTATAGTTTTAAAATATTATGCAGTATTTCTTTATATTAACTGCAACTTAGTTTAAATCTTTACTTTACTCTAGTCAGGTATTATTCAAGTTCAACTAAACCCTTCTCAGTTTCAATGCTCTTTCCCCAAAGAGTATTCAATCTTCGTCACTGTTTGCCTGCCTGTTTCCCTACTCCCTTCACTTCTTATACGCAATATCCTTTGGCAAACATTTTACATTGATGACGATGTTTGTTGCGTTTTGGCGCAATCTTTTTGAATGAGGGTTCTTTGATGTTTTCCCCCCTTCTACATATATTCCCCCCTTGGGCTTAGCCTGCTCCTGTTATTGTTGTACTGGGCCATTGTTTTAATAAGCAATATTTATTAAATGTACCGTTGTTCTCTCTGTTCCCTCCCTACGCACGCACACAAATTTATACATTGTCCCTCGCATAATGTGATGAGTGCATATGAATACGATACGATTCGAATCGATTCGTAAATAAAATGCGCATTTTTAAACACACATTCAACATGCATAGAAATTGCTGATTGGCAGAGTGTACAGGAGAGGGGGTGCCTGCCCTGAAGCGTTCTCTTTCACGCCTAATTACACGCTCCCCAAGGAAACAGGACGCACATAACATACAGATCCATTTATGCTTATGAGTCAAACACTTGACACAGACACCGTAAATGATATGGCATAGTTATCTACGGTTGTCTATACGTGTATATACAAACATATACATATCCAAGGGGGTCAGAGCTGTCAAATGCAGATAGAGAAACTGGCTTGGCTTTGCTCATTTGTGAGCTAAGCTGCCTAATAGGCAGAGAATTACATCGAGAAAGTGAGAGGGAGAGAGAGTGAGTAAGTGATTTTCCAGCAGATTATGAACATTATATCCAATTACTGTTGACTTTTCTGCATTATGTAAATTGAATTTGCAGGAACTCCAGAATCAATATGAACCTGCATGCGAGCTAATCCCCTGCTAGACTATAGCCATAGTTGGCCATTTATTCATTTCATCATGCCGACCTGGGGTAATATTAAATCTTATATTTGACATATGCTGCCTGCCTACAATGCGCCTTGGGCTGACAAAGCTGCCTGCCGTAATCGGCTTATAAGCAGAAAGAGAGCGAGAGAGAGTTCTCAGGTAAATGCGCCTCCTTGCTCCTCTGCTCACCTGGTAATGCCCGTGCGCGTTGAAAACATTTCGAGCACAAATATTTGAGGTAGTCCTCCATCGTAGCCGGGTATGCATTGAATGTCCACACTCAGTTCGGTGCGATTGAAGATGCTGCAATTGCTGACGCCATTGGGCAGTGCTAAAGAATATATAAGTAGAGTTAATTGACAGTATAATTACAGGGTATACGGGTCAGCTTGAACTTACCTGCTAGAACCACTTGGAAGAGGCACGGGTGCTGCTGTGTGCCCACCTCATTGGCTGCCCAGCAGGACAGTGTGCCATAATCCTGTAAATACATATGTAAAAGTGAGTATATTATGTATGCATGTGTGTGTCGGTGTGTGTGTGTGTGTGTGTGTGGGTGACTTTTGTGTATTGCTTAATTGGTGGCCTCTGCTGTTTACCTGATCCGTGACCGGAGTGTACTTTAAAATGCTGCGGCTTCCATTCACGCTGAAGCGTTCGCTGCCCACGTCGAGGGTCTCGCCAGAGTTGTTGAATTTCCAGCGAAATGTTCTGCAAAATACACATATGTTATAACTGTATCTCTCTCTATATGCGTGTGTGTTTGTGTGTGTGTGTGTGAAAGCTTTTGTTGTTGTTTTTCTTTGCACTGCGTTGACATTTTGACAGTGACGTTGTCAGTGGGACGGCAGAATCATCAGCAGCGGGTGAAAGGTGGATCGTGACACGCGTGACACGAACAGCAGCAGAGGCAGCGAAGTCAGGAAGGTAGAGTGGGGAGGGGGGTCAGGCAGTCAGCAAGTGCGACATGTTTGCAAAGTTTTACATTTTTAAAATAGCTCGTTAAAATATTAAAGGTTAAACACACCCACGCACACCCAACCCCCTCTCACTCCCACACACACACAAACACATGCAGACAAAGACACAGAGAAAGACAGATGAGAGACAGAGGGAGAGAGAGCAGGAGCAGACGAGTCCAGAGCAACAGAGTCGAGTCCAAGCGTGCACGAAAACATTTTAAAAGGTTAATTATCTCTGGCATATTCGGTTGGACGCTTTCGTTTTTACCGCCTCTTCAGTCGTTAATCAATTTAATATATATACGTATATATGTATATATATAACTGTAGCAAAGTGAGTGCAATTTAAGAATTTAAGACTCGCACACTCGCATAAAAATGATTTAAATATTCACTCAGCGCAATAAATGCGGCTTAACACTGCAAAAGCAGATTTCCATTGGAAGAGAGGAATACTTATTTTCTTAAGCTTCAGTTAAAAGTTTAATTTACATTAAAGTCATCAACATCTAAACTATATCGATAAGATAATTTTGTTATAGCATAAGTTCAAATACATCTCCCTGTATGTATATTAATAAGGGAATCAAATGTATCGAGTGTAAGCTCAAACTCAAAACATGAATTATGGCCATATCGATTATGTATCAACAGACCGAAAGGCAATTATCGATATGCCGATATTAACATATCATTCATTATTAAAAAGAATTGCCAACACTACAATTATTTCTACTTAAAAATTAAAGCGCAGGCAGTACAAAGATGAACGTTTACAATATGTATCGATAGTTTCATTAGTATATAAATGAAAGAACTAAAACAATAAATTCTTTTGAGTAATTAGGATTTCTGTTTAGTTGACTGTCAAAATTGGCTGCCCTTCATTGCCACAACACCGAAATAAGTTAGAAGGACATCAACAAACATGGATGAAGCTAATACACTGCGCTCTATCGATAGTTCCATCTATGTTTGACAGTACTTATCAGAAGCTGCAAAGGAACGAGACATTAAGACTCGCCTTTGCATAACTTATTCATGAAAAGTATAACAATTTAATAGAAAATATTGAAAGGGCATCAAAAAATATGGAGGAAGGTAATACACTATCAATACTATCGATAGTTCCAACCATATTTGGACTGTGCTTATCAGAAGCTGCAAAAGAACAAGATATTGGGACGCGCCTTTGCATAAACTTATTCAAGTATAGCATTTTTAAAGTAAATATACCATATGATTACAAAACTATACAGAACAAATAAGCCTAGGTCTTTTGATTTGCCCAAGTTAATCCTGAAAATCTTTAAGATGTAAAAACAACTTTTAAACTGCTGCAATTCTCTTGTACTTCAACTTTCCACTGCTTTAATTTAATTCTCTCCAGCAAGCTGTAATTGATTTCTTTGCTATATGATACTTTAATTTAAATATTATACAAAAAAAAAAGAAACAAAAAAAAATGGTGGCTGGCATCGCTGTCAAGCAGTTAAATGCTGATAAATTAACTTGTAGTCGCCTTCGGGTGAGGGAGCGGCGCCTCAAAGTATGCAGCAGCTTTTTAATGTTCACGCTGAGCAGTGACGCCGACGCCGACGCTGCCACACCACAACAATTACACAAGGCAGCTGCGAGGAGCAGCAGCCTCGCGCATATTTTCCGCTGGGCTAATGATTAATTATTTTAGCATAAAGCGTCAACTCAAGACACCGAAGAACCTCACACTCACACACACACACAGACAAAGAGAAAGAGAGACAGCAGGAAAAATTGAAATTAAATACAAGACAGACAGACGCAGAGAGAGAGACAGAGAGGGGACAGGCCACAGCAGGGCGGTGGCTCATTAAAAAAACATTAAAGTGGGCAAATGTGGCAATGCGAATTAACAGAGTCCGGCTGTAGTTGGCGCCCACCAGCACTGCCACCACGCCCACTGCCCGCACAGCATCTGCAACATTAAGTACGAATTTAAGTGAAATTTAAGGCGTGGCAGGCGAACACAAAAAACCTTTGGGGCAACGCCTTTGAAGTGCAAACGAATCAAAATATTGTTGAATTTTCGCACATTTCCTAAAGTATAAAGAGCGTTTTCCGTTACGCACACACGCACAGACACACACACACACACACCCCCATACCACACCCACAATAACAGTCATTTGTCAATTTAGCAAACTTCCATTCAACAGGAAACCGGAAGCAATTGCCTACAACAGCAAAAGGGAAGCTCAGACAGAGGCAGAGGGGCAGGTAGGCAAGAGAGAGGGGGAGTAGGCAGCTATGGCAGCTTTTTTCCTGCTGTTGTTTACACTTACCGTGGCGGCGGATCCGCTTGTATCTCGCACACAACCTCAACGGTCTCATCCTTGGAGGCGCCAATTAGTATAACGCGATCCGTGTGCTTGCAAACGGGCGTGTCTGTAAAGAACACACACATAATTAATTACATACATAATTGTGCAGTGCGACTTAAATACCCTGTACAATTATTGAAAATTAAAATAAGATTAAATTAAATTCGATTACAATTAAATTGATTAAATATTTTTGATATATTTTATAGTTTCCTTCCCAATGCTTAAAATTTATAATTCATGTAGTTGCCCCACTTGGTCACCCCCTTAGCTGTCCCGTCTCTGCTTTACTTTTTAACTTGCAAAGTCAATAAGCCAGAGGGAGGAATTTATTTCACAGATATGTATATCGCAAATAACTGTATACACAATCTGCTTCGAGGGGCGTATAAAAATAACCGTGAGTGTTGCGCAAAACTCGCTGAAAAATGAGCCAAAGCATTTGCCGCCCGTTTGTGGGAAGGGGCGTGTGGCACGCGGGGGAGAACGCACAAAAGTGATTTAGACAGAGCAGACGCCCCTTCATCAGTTAAAGTAGGCAGCGAGCGAGCGAGAGGAGCGTGACAGGATGGAGGATGGGTAGAGTAGGCTGGCAGGCAAGGCAGAAGGCAGTCAGTCAGTGTCAAAGGCAATGGGTGTATTCCGGGAAAGAAAAAAAACGAACCACGCCACGTGGTGAGTGGCAACGTCGTCCTTGTTTACTTCAAATTAATTAATGTGGCAACATGATTTAGTACTTGCAGGTAAATAAGGCGTTCATAAAATGTTAAAGGATTATTAGCTGACAGCACACGTGGCGTATGCGTAATTTCCTGCACACCAAACCTCGACATGCTCTCCCCACTCCCACTTCCTCCTCCCTCGCACACCCTACAGCCAATCCGAACCCATTAGCAGTCAGGCAAGTTGAATTTTTGATGAATCGTTTGTCTTAAAAATTTACAAAAGGGCCTAATTAATTAGCCGTAGCAGCGCCAGTGTTGTTGTTATTCTGTTGCCTCTTCTTTCTGTTGTTGTGCCTGTTTATTTAAATTGCAAATTCGCGAGGGCTGTTTGATCAGTCGTCAGCTAATTAGGCAGGCACTTGAGACAGCACTTGTTGCCGCGCGCCAGGGCAGACACAGTTCAATGACATCGCAATTTATGCCAGGGATGGGTATCGATACTGAGATATTCAAATTACACCGATATATCTAAACGATATTAAGGTCAACACAGTTGATGCAATATAGTGGTATTGCATGTGATTTCCTTGCTGCTATCGATATTATTCAAATTTCAATCTGCGATATTTATATGGTATTTTTCAATACATAATTATATGCGGTATTTTTGTCAATATGAGTATCGATATATTCTCACATTCATTCACCACCGCACAAAGTTGCAACTACAAAACTGAATTATAAATATAAATCAGCTTGATTACGCTACACTGATTGTGAATCAATTAAAAGAGCAAATTTACGTTAATCGCACAATTCAGCTCAATTGATTATGCGGTCGTCTGACATGTGGTTATGTATAAAAACCCAATCAAATAAATAGGATCAGAAATCAGATGGATATAAAATAATTATGAGATGGCAAAGTAAATTGAGGCTTTACTTGCAGCAAAACAAGCTTAACAAAGTGCATTTTCCCCATCGACTCTTAAGTTAAATCTGCTTTTAAAAGCAGTAGAAACACTTTGCATAGTTTACCACAATATTTGGATTTTACACTTGTTTTAATGGCAGCTCCAACAAAGCGAAAACTTTTGCGCATTAATAAAACCAAAATGTCAGTAGAACCAGAAGCAGTTGCAGTCGGCACTCTCAGTTGACGTCGACGTCGCTGTCGCAGTCGACAGTGTGCGGCATCTAATTTATAGCCCGCAGCACTGCGTCGTCTGTCTCGTTGCACAAGGCACTCGACATGTGTAGCGAAGCCACCACCAGCAGCAGCAGCATCAGCACCGCCAAATCCCGACCCCAAGCTCATTATGAGTGCGATCATCATCCGGCGGAGGCGCCTGTCAAATTGCTGGAATTTAAGCGCAGCTGCAGCGGCAGCTTCAGCTCCATCTCCAGTTCTGAGGCAAGACGAAATGTTGGCAACGCTTCGCGGCCTGTTAAATTGAAGCATAATTCCGCAGCAGCTGCAGCTGCAACAACAGTAGCAGCAGCAGCAGCAGAGGCAACGGCAGCAATGAAATATGAGGCAACGCGTGTGGCAGGCATATGAAAAGCGACTGGATTTGCCAGATAAGGAACGCCTGAGAGGGAGAGAGAGTGCTCTGCAATAGAGCGGGATGGCAAAATGTTGTATTTATGCAAAAAGCGGAATGAAAAATATTTTCACAGCCTTGACTCGGCGGCGGCAACTGCGCTGCATCTCAACTCGAGTCGAGTCGACTCCAGCTTCAGCTCGAGTTGTAAAATGAAAACGGCCTGGCGCAAAAAATGCAATACATCAAATGGAGCAAGAGGGGGAAGAGAGGCAGAGGGGCTGCCTGACAACGATGGCAACGACAACGTCGCTGCCTGACTTTATGATAAGAAAACATACGCCGCAGCAGCGCAAAAGACTCCCGATGGAAAGAGGGAGGTAGAACTGGCAGTGGAGACAGCCAGATAGATGATGCATTCAAACAAAGTGCTGGCCATGCTGCTCGTAATGCCAACTGATACAAACAAAACTCGACCAGACGAGGAAGGGGAGAAAGAGACAGAGACAGAAAGGATTATGGAGTACGAGACGAGTCCTTATTTATTTGTATACTCACATTTTACTCGCAGCGGCAACTGATTGCTGACTGTTTCGCCCTCGTCGTTAATGGCACTGCACGCATAATTTCCAGCATAATGTTTGGTTATCTTCTGCAGCACCAGGCTCTGATTGGAACGTATGACGCGTGCCGATGTGTTGTGCTCCAAGTGAATACCCTGCAAAATACAAAATTTAAGCCGTAAGTAATGATGCATCAATGAAAGTCTTGTTACTATGCAACCAAAGGGTTAAGTTAAGGGCGTACTGCAGTTTTTAATGAGTCTGTAAAAATTCTTACTGCAAATTTAACAATTGGAAAATCACATGTGAAAACTAGTGCTGGCACATAAGCGAATACTTATGCAATTATTTAGGTATCGATGTTTATTTGCGATGTTTACTCTCGCATTGCCTTGGCATGAGTTGCCAACTATATCAAAGTTGTAGATCGAAACTGATCTCGTGGTATATCGATATTTAAGCATCACGAATTTAGCTCTTAATTAAAACAAATTAATAACATGAATGTCATAAATTGCCAACTAAAGTTGCAATCGCCACTTCTAATTGATCGAACTTAATCTCGTGCAAATATCGATGTGTGTAAACATTAATTCATTTTTAATCTTGCTTATTTGTTCTCCTAGAATATTGATATTACATCGAAGCATGGAAACACTAATTTAAACTGGAAATGGAATCCTTGCATCTAGCTGCACCACAAGTATTCAATTGTCAAATTGTCAGAACGTGCCAAGCAGCAGCACTCAAAGCCCTTTTCAAGCGACGCTCCAGCGGGACTGGTGCTGCCTGTTGCCTTTATGCTGGACCGGGTAACCGGGCAACTTGGCTGCCTTCACGCAACTCTCGGCGCTTTGCGCTCTTTGCAGATTGATTGCGGGAGCGACGACTGCACTTGAGCGACGGTAGAATCAATGCCGCAAATCCCAAAACTATTTTGCCCAAACGGCACATTGCGGACTCGGCTGGATCCGCCACCCGTTCCCGCCTCCGTCTACGCGTTTGCCTTGGTGCGAGCTGCACCTTTCTGGCGGGCGCCGGCACTCTGGGTGTGAATTGAAATGAGCCAATGCAGCGCAATGCAGCGCAATGCAAGCCGCAGGCGCCGTACAGACTCATTGCAACAGCCGGAGGAGGAAGAGGAGAAGATGCTGCCGTAGTCAGCACCACAACGCATACGCAGCTTGCCATGTTATTGACACTTAAACAGAAATGAATGGAAGCCAACCGAGCACACAGCCGGCCTGGGTTGGCCCACTCGAGCCGGTTCCTGTTCCGAGCTGTGTGCGGATGCCGATGTCGCTGAGTTTTGGGCTTGGCTCTGTGTATGACGAAAGGGGGTTGCGGGAGAGGGTAATGGAAGGCATAGTGACAAGAGCTCACTTCCAGCTGACTTGATGCGACCTACATTATGTAACCACAACAGTTTCCGCCATTGAGGATTCGATTGTACGTGACACTCGAAGTAAACATCGTCGCCTTCCTTGATATCATCCGGTGTCAGGGTGGAGCCCAGACGCAGTGTAACCAGTGGAGGATCTGCAAAGATTTGACAAAATGGAAAACAAACGTTAGAACAGAGGATAATTTATTTGATCGATTAGCTGTAAAATCACTACTGCAGTTGCGAGTAGACTAGTCTACAGTTGTGAGTAGACCAATTCTACAGTTGTGAGTAGACTAGTCTACAGTTGTAAGTAGACCAAGTCTACAGTTGTGAGTAGACCAAGTCTACAGTTGTGAGTAGACTAGTCTACAGTTGTAAGTAGACTAGTCTACAGTTGTAAGTAGACTAGTCTACAGTTGTAAGTAGACTAGTCTACAGTTGTAAGTAGACTAGTCTACAGTTGTGAGTAGACTAGTCTACAGTTGTGAGTCAATTTAAGTCACAATCCCCATCATCATAAGCACAATTCACTCAGCTAAGCATTAACTCGCCCAAGCGCGCGTTATTTAGCGCCCCACTCGAGGAATGTTTGAGCTGCACGCTACTCCCCCTTTTCCGCAGGTCACGCCCATTGTTGACATTAAAAGCAGTACAACTTGAGTGATCTATTTGATTTAATAGTAGTTGAAAATATGAACAATTTGCAGCAACGACAGCAACATCAACAAAGAGTTATGACGACATCGTTCCGCACATCCTCTAATGGAAGTGGGGCCCAAGGCGACCGATAGTGGGGACCGTACGACGGACGGACCAACTAGGGGCGACTGCCTGGCACTGCTTGCGAACATGTGTTGCCGCTTAAGTCGTTTGAATTTGCTTAACGAGCCACAAACTTTGCGACAAACAACGCAGGCGACAGCCACAGGCGGGACATACCACCAAGAAAAAGGGGTGGACACTGGAAGAGGGGGAGAGGGAAGGACGCACGTGCCAACCTTAATATTGTTGAGTTATTGGCGGCCAAAGCCAAACGGCGCCCGTCAAGAGTTAGACGCCGACAAGCGAGGCCAAAAGTTTGCTTACTTTAGAATAGCCCGACAAAGTTTACTTCCCACCTCGCTCCATTCCCCTTCCCACTCCCCTCCCCATCTCTTTTCGCTTGTCCGCACTTTCGTCCTGGGTGTGCACGAGGGCGTCTCTTCGCCGTCATTCTTGGCAGCAGGCGCCGCCGCCATCGCCAATCAGCGGGAGTGCTCAAAGGGCCCGCAAAACTCTTTCGCCAAAAGTCGCGGCGCCATATTTCCGCACACATGTTGCAGGCCATTTTTGTGATTATCATTTACCGTTGCCTCCGAAACTGCAAACTGAGAGGGAGGGGAGAGAGGAAGCACGGCTTCATCGATCGATGAACTCGTTGCTGCCTTTTTTGGCGCTGTTTGCTAGTTGTTTTTGCCTGTTTCGACGATGTTCCGTATGGGGGAACGCTTTAAGGCTGAACTTAATGAAGAGAAGGGCCAGTTTAAAGAGTGCTCGCTGATTCTACTGTACTCTACCTGTTTTAATCTAACCTAAAAAGTGCAAACTATTCGCTCCTTCTTATCATTTGTTGCGATTTAAAGCTAAACTTAATGAGAAGACAGAGTTAATGCCCGTATATGGAGGGCCCCTTGTTCAACCGAACCTAACCGTTTTAACGTAAGCAAACCTTATTTAACATAACCCCTAGCAGTTCTTAGGTTGGTCAGTTACTGCTGGCATCGTCTCTCTTTCGCTCTCACTTTTTTGCTACGCTTTAAAATTTAATTCAATGCAGAAAAATGGCTAAACCAGTTAAACGTGCTCCCGGTTCGACCTTACCTTACTTGTTTCAATCGTAGCTAACCTACTTCAACCTACCCTAACCTGATACAACCCATAACGTCCATCAACCTTATCTAACCTAACCTGATTTAACTTAACCAAATATCTGCTAACAATTTAAATTGAACTTAATGACAAGAAAGAGCTCAAGTTATTTTAAAGAGTGCTACCCGTTTCAAACTAACCTTAAAACCTTGCCTTTTTTAATCTAACCTTACCCAATGAAAGCCGTTTCACGGGACAGCTTCTTGCTACGTTTTAAAGCTAAATTTAATGAAAAGGAAATTCTCAAGCTTCTCAACCTAACCTAATCTATTTCAAACTAACCTATGCGGATTCAACCTAGCCTAACCTTATAAGTGCTGACAGCATCCTTCTCGCAGACTCTCTCTTTCTGTCGCTCTCTTGACTAGACTCAAAGTAAGCCTTAATGTTTTAAAGTAATCTTAGATGATTGGCTTGCTGCCATATATCATCTGGCTATAATCCGCAGCATACGCTGTGCGCATCACTCGCTCGCTCGCCCACTTTAAAAATATCAACTCAAATTGCGTCATTGAGAAAAATATCGCGATGCTTTCGCTTTTCCAAATGCCAAGCACGCACACGGCACAAGCGCCAATGTTGCCAGCCATAAACAACACAGCCAGAGGACACTCACACGCTCTCCCTCTCTCTTTCTCACTCACTCAGTATCTGCTTGTATTGTCTGCATTGCTCGTATGCGTCTGTGTGTGTGTCTGTGAGTTTGTTACTGCGCTCATGGGAATCTCTATGTCTGTGATTGCATTGCATGTTGCTCTGTTCTGTTCTGCTCTGTCCTGTTGTGTTGTCCTGCTTCCTTGTTTGCCGGGGCCACATTATAAATTTTAAAACGAGCGTGTCACACATATCGTACGCACACAGCGCACAAACATAAAGAAAATTATACGTACCATCGCAGCTGGAATGCAGCAACTGCCCCCCCACTTGCCCTCGGGCTCTGCCCCATGTCGGGCCTAGGACATACAGCAAACATACATATAATAAAGTATGGCAAATGGCCTTGCCAAATGCCGTGCCTAAGAAGCCAAAACGAAGTTGGCATAATAACTCAGGCACGATGCTGAACAGAGATATCCTACAGGGCGACAACAACAACAGATGAGGGATGCGCAGCATATTTGCCATGATTGTATAAATTAAAAGCACAAAAAATGTGTGATTGCAGCGACAGTAGACAGCGCCGAAATACCCTGTATGTATTTAATTTAAAATATGCACTGTTAATTTACATTTTAGTGCTTTAATTAAGCATTACTTAAACAGGAAAAAACGATGCTTTTCGATGTCTTTTAAGTTAACAGTGATACGCTGTTAGTTTACATTGAAGTGCATTTAACATTACTTTGCCAGGGATAAGCGATGCTGGGGATAAGATGGACTGTTAATTAACATTTATTACACAGCTATGTTAATTTAGACGAAAGCATAAGCATCGATAACTATATGAAATGCATCCATATATCGATATCAGTAAAGACGCCTGCGTTACTATTTCTGCCAAGTAAAAGTAATAAAAAAGAAATATTGCACAAATCTGTTTACAGCACGATAATATGTTTATATAAAGTAAGTATACCAATAAAACACTGTTATAACTTTTAATTATAGCTAAAATGCAAAAGTCAGCTCTACTCCAGTTAGCCTAACTCCTTGATCTAATAGGCCTTTGCCTGCCTTTTTTATGGCTAAGCCTAAAAGAATTATAAAGTTAAGGGTTAAAGTGAGCTTTTATTATGAAATACCATTTTTGTTAGGGTTTACTTTATGAGCTTATTCAACTTTAGCTTGGCAACTCCGAAACATTTCGAAATGTCGAGCATAAAACACAAATATATTCCGTGCGCCTAAATTAATAAGCTTATTTATTTTTCAGTCTGCTTAAAGTCAAACTCTGCCTGCTGAGCACATATGTACATGCATACATACATACATACATATGTACGTACTCGTATGCGTGTTTTGCCGTACGTGCCGATCATAAAGTTTATTTACATCAATGTGTAGGAACCGTCGACGGCAGCAAAACAAACAAATAAAAAATAATATTCTATAACATAAAATATGAAGCTAAAAAAATATGTGTGGCGCATAAAAAATATAATAATAACACCTTATTTTTTAACGTAACGCTAACCAGCAAATGTTGCTCACCCCCTCTGCCTGTCACTCTCTGCCCTCTCCCTCCCTTTTGGCAGCAGATTGCAGTAAAAATTTAATATTTGAAGAAGTGAAAAGCAAAGAAAGAACATTACGTGATGTGCCGAATACATGTATACACACACTGTACGTCACTGTACCCATCTGCGAGTGTGTGTACAGTTGCACATTGTACCACAGTTGTACACACAGACGAAATAATAAAATACATTTGCAGCGCGCCGTTAACTCGGACTGTGACTTTGGCACTTTACGATGTCCGCAGTATTTCGTGGCTATTGACCCGTTCCAGTTCTCGCACCCATTCCTATCCCTTTCCCATTGACCGTTGAAATTCCTTAAATATTTAATTCTAGGTTCTTAAAGGACACGAAAGTATCAGCTTTGGATAGTTGGTAATTTTACAATCGAATTCCGTTTGATGTACCTCAACACAATGCACAATTTGCATAGATATTGGACATGATAATACCTTGAGTCGGGCCAGGGGCTAAAGCTCTAAAGTACTTTCTATGAAAACCTGTGACAGACCTACTTTGATACCGTTATTTGGTTGAGGTTTCCACTCACACACACACACACACAAACACACCGAGAAAAAGTCCTTCATTTAATTTAAACGCCCGCCATACATTTTCTTAGTCCACATATTTCACATCGGGGAAAGGGAGGTGAACCGGGGTGGGAACCGGTTCCATGGCGTCTGCCTTCTGGCCCATGGCAAATTATTCACAATTTGTCATTTGTCTTTGATTTATTTGCATTTTAAAGGCTTTCAACAACGGCGATGTCGACATCGCCGACGTAATAAATTTAGCTAGCTGTCTACCTTTTGGTAGCTGTCGGCAATGCTTGCTTCCCCTTGCCATCCCTTCTTGTTCCCCATTCCCTTTCGTTTCTTCGCTTTTTATATTTTATTTTGTATTTCTTATTCTCGTACTTAAACACAATTTGTAATACTTACAAACGACATTCAATTTCCACATGGTCTCCAAATAAAGGCCATTCACATTGGGATTTTCCGCACGGCATGTTATCGATTTGCCATCGTCGTCTGTGGTGGGCACAAAGCTCAGCTCGGAGCGTGTCGAGTTCTTTGATATGTCGTCCTGAAAATGTTTCTGCATTAATTAAGTTTTGCACAGACTTTCAAGTCGACAAGAGGCCTTAGTCCTGAGGCTCAGTTCGTTTGTTTTCCTATACGTTTTCGTTTTTGTTTTTTTTTCGTTCTTTAGCAAATTTGTCGAAATATTTTATGTTTTGCAATTTAAAATTTATTGCTGCCTGCTTGGGGTTTTATGTGACTTGTGTGGGTATTATAAATTTTATAGCGCCAACAACACATAATTAGTTGTGCTTTGGTAGCCGTTATAAAGTCGTGTGTTAGTTCAGTTGGGTCATAAAATGCTCATTTGGAACAGTGTCGCCCTCTGGCGGCCAGACACAGCCAGTCGCCAGACTTGTTAAACGGCTGCAAGGCGTGAAATATGCAGACACATGTGGGTTGTCGGTTAGTTTCTAGTGTGGTGGGGGGTGTTTTGGGGGCTGGTGTGGATATCGAGTGGTTTTTTAGGGTGTTGGAGGTTTTTTAGTGCCACCAAGGTGTTAATAGGTCGCCAGTTAGCGACACCAAATAAAAAATCGACATTTTTACTGCCCCAACAGCGATAACAAAAGCGATAAATAAGTGCAAACAGATTTAATAAAAACAGATTTAAATAGAACAAAGAAAAAATATATTTTGAAGATAAAATTTAAATAAAAATTAAGAAAATTTTTAAAAAATATAAAAATAAATGTTTTTAAAAGTGTCTGCACTAATTTTAATCAAACGATAACAGTTCGATAACATTTTCTGTGCAAATAATTAACGGGAATATACCATGAATTGAAACAAATTTAAACAGAAAATAGATTGTTAAATAACTTCTACAAAATTCCCCCAATAAAATAATAAAGAAACTTCACGTCTGTTGTTATAACATACGAATAAAATAAATGAATTTGGCTACAACTTTCAAATGAAATACCCAGACACTCGTTCCGTACAGTTTGGAACTGTGGAAATAACATGTCTGGATCCCCATGACTACCCTAATTAGTTGCAGTGCAAAACGAACTACGCCTTGCGCTGTAGTGAGTCGTCGGCCCCGAAACACTGATTAATGTTGTGCCCCACATGAGGTTGTTAGACCTTTGTTAGGACCCCGCAACACTACATACATGTCGGGGCAGTAGACAGAAATACATACATATATATGGAACACCCACACATTAGAGACAAAGTAAGGCACCAAAAGGCATGTAGAACATGGCTAGGATCGGCCGCAGTCCACACTGCACACACCACACACTCCTCCGTCCTCAGTCCGTTCGTCCTTCCGTCTGTCTAGCTGTCTGGCTGGAGGCCTTTTGCCGCATTACGACAACTTTATGCCACGTGAAAACTACTGAAAAACATTTCCGGTCTTTAAAGGAGTGTGCAGCTGCTGCAAACGGCGAAGCAATCAGCCGGCAGAGCGGCCGGCGCATGCATAAACGTGTCTGCATGTGGGGCGGACAGACATGGACATAAACAACAACAGAGCAGACAAGAGAGGGCGGTGGGTGGTGGGTAGGGGGTGTGGCAACAACTACAGCAGTGGCAAGCAAACGGCACAAAAATGAATTGCAACAAAATTGCGCTAAAACTCCCATAAATTTGTCCAAAGTTGAAGCACAAAAAAGAAATGAAAATAGTAAAGGAAAAGCGTTGAAGGAAAGAGGAGGAGGGGCGGGGAGCAAAGACTGCAACAAGCAGCGCGAAAAGGACGGACGGACGAATCGTTGTGTATTGTGGAGTTTATATCACATTATCTGTGTTTATTCTAACGGTGCGGTGCGAAGCGGGCGAGGCGTGGCAACTGGCGAGTGTGAGCCACGCCCAGGGACAACAAGTGGGAGTTAGCCCCCTATTCCATCTTGCTCGCACGCTTCCCGGCAAGAGTTACGAGCTACGCTTGTATCTGTGTGTGTGGGTGTGTGTGTGTGCCGTGACTGTGCAAACACAATAACTTATCGAGCTGAACGTGAGTCAGTTAACACCCGCACCCCCTACCCCCAAGTACCCTACCCACTAGCCACCACAAGTGCTGGGCACAGGACGTCAATTGCGGTCATGCGAGAGTCCTTCTCCATTGTTTCACCCACCTTACTCACCTTTGTACGTCGCAATTGACGTTTCCCTTTGTACCACGTGATGATGGCGTTCGGTCGCGAGCCCGACGACTCGCAGCTGACTTCGTATCGACGATCGGCAATCATTGAACTGGGCGGGTCCAAAATTTTCACAGTCAGTGGTTTTACTGTAGATAAATGCAAATTAAATTGAGTTAGCAATGGGTGCATATGAATATGAGGCGTAAATCGATTTGCAAATTGAAAGATAAAGAAGAAAGTTCTACTTTTGTATTTATTGGACCTGAACGAGATCTTTATCTAACACAAGTTATTAGGTTAGGTTTGGTTAGGTCATTAGGTAGAAAAAATCGAAATAGAAAGACCTTACTCTAGGCGAGTCTTTAGTCTTTATTATTAAATCACTTTAGCTAACGCTCTAATTTTAATTTCCAACACTACTCTGCTCTTTCCCAGTACCCTCCCCGCCTCTCAGCTTATACCTCATGCGTAGTGCTCCTAACACGCCCTTTCAGGTACTTCGGGTTGGCAATTAACAATTTGTATCTATTAAAAGTGCGCCTAACGGTCGTTTCGTCAGCTCTGCGTGCTTGACTTCAACGACTACATGGACTCATACTCCGTCTAATGAGGTACCCTATTGTGGTTTGACTCGGCTTGTTGTTGTTTTGGTTGTTGTTGTTCTTGTTACACACATATAGACAGACCATAAACACTCCTTACGTTCCAGCTATTTGCCAAAGTGGAGCGAGGCTTTCGTTGGTAAACGCCCCCGACATTCATTCATCTTGGTAAACATGTAATTACTCAAACAGTTAACCCTAGCGCTACAGGGGTTTATTTGTCCTACAACGCTACAATTGCACAAATATTAAATAAGATTTGTATATTAGTTTATGCAGACGGGTTTCCTACTTTCTTAATTATGGAATAGACAATGTGGTGTAGGGGGAGCATGAAGTCTAGCCTTTCTATTGATTAAAGTAGTCATAGAATCAAGGCTGTCCTTGGAGAGACCAATTAGACTTTCAATTATTAAGCAAAGGTTTCAATTAGTTTATTCCTAACCTTATTAAACTTGAGTACAAAGTAAAACTTGTCTGTGAAATTTACTTACGCAACTAATAAAGAAGTTTTCTATTTCAGTTCGACTAGACACATAACTTAACCTTGGTGACAAGAAAGACCTAATCTGGGTCGACCCTCAACAAACTGTGGGTGACTGGGGTGACCCAAACAAGCTTTCCCCGCTCGTTACGGAGTGTTTCAAAACAAATTTATTAGCCAAAGGCCGAGTTGAAATTTCAAAGTGGGACTCACAGTGCATATCCAGTATGAAGCTCTTCTCCTTGGGCTTATCTAATTGCGTATTCAGTGCTTGGCATGTGAATACGGAATTCAAATCGTTACGCTGCACCGATGGCCACAACAGTCGATTCTCGATAACATCGCCGGAATTGTGCTCGTTTTGATTGTCGACAAGTAGCCCGTTCACCAGCCAGCGGACCTGCGGTTGTGGGCGACCTAGGCAGACGCATGAAAAGAGAAAGAGAATGGGAGAGCACAATGTACTTATGAACGACTATATCAGCTTATGTGGAGTAGGAGGGGGTTTGGGGGAGTAGGATTTGGTGCAAATTAAAAAGTCAAGCGAGCAAGCAAAGAAAACTGAAAACGAAAGCAAACCAAATCGGGCACAAAGCAAAGAAAACTGTGATATTTTCGGGTAAGTTTTGGGGATGGAGAGGGGAGAGTACTTTATTTTTTTTTGGGGGCCAAAGCTTTTAAGGAAATTAACAGGAAATTGTCTAGCCGGGCGAACGGATATAGCCATGTGTGTGTGCTGAGGTATTGGAAGGGGGAAGAGGTCATGCCACTGGCCGATGGGGTTAAGCTAGTTCCGTTTACTTACCGCCCACCACACGACAAGTGATAACAATATCGTCACCCTCCTGCTTGGGCCCCAATTGTGTGCCGTTCAGTTGGCGTCCCCAGCGGTCCAGTATAAGCGGTTGCTCTGGAAGTACTAAAATAACAAAGCAGAAGAAAGACACAGTCAGTGAGAGAGAGTGAGAGAGGAACAGAGGCCAATGCAGGTGGCAGTACATGGCTTTTGACAGCCCGTACACCCGCACAGGCAGGCACAGGCACACGTCATTGTTTTCGATACTCACTTATTACAGACAAATTGAAACGGAAGCTCTGCGTTTGGGCTGTGCGAAAGTCCACACGACAACGGTAAATGCCTTGATCATGACGTTTGATATCCTGCAAAATTCCAGTCAGTACACATACATAAATAGTGCCATTATTGTGTGAAGGGAAACAGATGATTAGCATACACAAACACATCCACACACACACACACACTCATACACGCATGCATTCATGTGGCCGAGTTTTGTTTCTTGCTATGTAATTTTCAATTATTGCATGTCACTTAAGTTGTACGACTCTGTGGTCTGTACTGAGTCGGCCTGAATATACATACATTTCTATATGGTAAGTATGTTTGTATGTGTGTCGGTATGTAAGCTTATCTGTGTGTGTATGATTGTGTGTCTTCCTGTCTGTCTACAGCTATGCGCTCAAGGTGTTGCATGCAGTTTACTTTGCCTGCCTCACGGCCGATAGCTGATTGAGTCAATTAATGCGGGTTCTTCAATCAATTTTCTTTGTTCAATTAAAATTTCAACATGGCATTTGTCGGCTTGGACAATGCTTTGTCAGTTTAATCGCTGCTTGCGTCGGTACTTTATCATTTTATTTAATTGCTGTTTTATATAAGCTAACGAAGCACTTAAACATAATTGAGAGACTGTGATTTTCTGCGAAAGCTGTGTATCGATAATTGCAATCTAGTTAGCATTGCTGCACCGTGAATATTTATATTTTGCACATAACATTTTCTATGCATGTATTGATTATTTAATTATTTTATTGCATTTTATTTCTTCTTGACAAAAATTGTTGGCTTACATTATCGATATCTGTGTACAATTTAACAGCAATCTGCCGATTACATTTTCACTACTAACATTGATGTACTTGTAACATTTCTGTTATCACTAAGCATCGATGCTTAGTGCTTGTATAGCTCGATACCTTAACAATTTAACAGCAATAAACCGATAGCACTGTTACAATTACATAACATTTTGTAATTATGTTACTAATTTGAATATTTCGATAAGTTGTTTTTGTTTAACTATTATGTAAGTTTACATTTTCATGTTAACAGCAGTTCTTAAATTCTGCAACTTTAATAAATTGTATTTGTAATACAAACTACAGACATGATATCGCATTGAACACATTATTAAACTTGGTTATGATCTATTGTGTAATTGAAAGCGGGCAACCGCCAGTGGCGGCGCAGGTTAATTGCCAAGCAATTGAAATGCAATTAAAACTCATTTATAAAGTTAACTCTCCCAGAACCATTTGTCGCACATAATTCATGGCTTATACAACTACAAGTCAGTCTATTATATATGTAGTCGCTGGTTCCCGATTTTCCCCGTCTTCCCTTGGTCCCTCCCGTTCGCATTATTAAGTTGATGCAACCGCGAGTGGCAAATTTATGGGGCCGCCTCTTCGTGTGCTTTTCACATTCATTTCCGAGAATGTGTGTACATGCAGCTCGTTAACAGAACCCCGACTCCCGCTCCTAGGCCAGAGCAGACCCCTCACTGACCTCCCAATTGCCCAAGGATTCCGCCACTCACTTGGCCTTTAAAAGTCAACTCTGTTTGCGGCGAAAGACACGGCGAGGCGTCAGCTCGGCTCAAGTAGTTGCCGCCACATGGCAGCGTACTGCGGGCTTCTATCTAGGTGTGCTTGTATGTGTGTGTGAGTGTGTGGGTGTGCATTGCATGACAATAACGGTAAATCAAGTTATCTGTAAACATGCAAGACATTAATAAACATTTCGCGTGCGCGAGGCAATTTAACAACTTTTGATATCTAAATTTGTTTTCGCATTGCTTCAGTCGCAGCTTTCCAGCTTTATTTAGCATTTCGTTTAGTTCTCCTTTTGTTTTTGTTTTTGTTCTGTTTCTGTTTCAGTTTTCCTTTTTGCGGTATGTTTGTTACATCCGTTTACTATATGTTTCGGACTGTTCAAGTTTTTTTGTTCGCACGCATTCCAAAGTTCTTTATCAAGTAACACTTACGCGTTGGAGACTTGTGTAAGATATTTGAAGAACCTTTAAGAAGGTTTGAGACTATTTTAAAGCATGATTTGTTATGGTCTATTTAATGATTCATGCTGAAACTTAATCTTTATATAAATATTTTTTAAATTGACGTATTCCAATTTTCTTTATCATTGAAGATGTTTGAAATTAATTTAAGATATCTAAAGAGCTTTAAAGGAAGGTTGTGGGGAATACAAGTATTTACTTCCTTCATTTTGGTTTAATCACCTATATTGAGTTTAGCTTAAATTTATCAACTAAAAAACATATATAAATCGAGCATCTTTTAAATAAATCAACAAACTCAACAGTTCATTAAAATTCTACGATCCATAGAGCAAAGTATTCTCTTTTGTTTCATTGAGGTTTAATTTATCCACAGATTTAAAATGAAATTTAATCTCTTTATTTCACCTTTATTATTGGATAAATCATTGCCTAAACACCTTTTTTTGCAACGCTAATTGCTCTTTATATTGATTCAGTATCATCAAAAACTAAAATGATTTAGTTTGTATTTAGTTTATTAAACTCGCGCATTTCCCCAATCGCTTTTCGTATATTGCCGCAAATAAAGTTGCTTTTTGGTTTTATTTTGCACTTTTCAGGCTTCACTCAAATTTAATGGAATATTTAAATATTTGATTCGAGTTTTGGCAGTAAAATCTCTCCGTGTGGGAGGATATGTATGGTAAATGAGCTGGTCGTGTTGGCGTTGCTTGTGTTGGGGGACCATTTGTGAACTCACCTTAATTTCCAAGGTTGCTGGCTGCGAGTCAAAATGGAATTTGGCACGTGAGCCAAAAACCTCTGGAGCTGACCAATGTCGGGGCTGCTCGATGGCCATGGTATCGCGCACATCGAAGCTGCAAGGAGAGAAGAAGCAAGAGAATTATTATTATTATTCCAGGGTATAACACACATACGAACACACACATAAATATTTGGGGAGGTCTTGGGGCGCAAATTAAATCAGTCTAAAATAAATTCTTAAATTGCGCCCGAAAAACTGCACTAGTGCGTGGCAAGGAGGGTGCGAGAGGGAGGGGGATACCGGGAGAAACTAATGAAATCCATAGGCAATATAACTTAGCGCAGCGCGTGTTATTTTCGCCAGCGCAGCTCATTTTATTTTATTTGAAAATTCGAGGGAGAGCGAGGGAGATAGAGAGCCCGCGAAAATTAGCCTCATTTATTTTGGCTTGCTCATTAGACGCGCGCGGCCCAACCCACTGCACGGCGTGCTGCCAAAACGGAATTTATGGCTCGCAGATAAACATTTTTTCAATTTTCTTGTGCTGCAGTCCACGTCGACGACGACGACGCTGCATTTAATGCGCCAAGTTTCACCTAGATGAGCACACAGAGGCCATAACACTTAGGTCCAGGATTTATGCTGAGACCTGCATTATAGCCCGGCCCAGCCCGGCCCCATTAAAAGCATCGTAAACATGTATTAAACACTCGCGAGAGCAAGCATTCTCTGTGTTATCGGAGTGTTTGCTGCTTATCGAGCACTCTCAATTGCGGTTAGTTCGAAGTAAAGTTTCTCGAGAGCATTGGGGAATACATGCAAGAAAATTATAGTGGGGGATTATCGGCAATTACTTCAACCTTGTGCCGCCTTAATGGTGGGCAATGTGCATTATTTAAATTGCACAAGGCGTGCTATCGATTGCTTCAAGTGTAAACTATCGCAAAAAGAATGAGGGAGAGAGAGAGAGAGAGAGCAAACTGTAAGTATGCAGCCCTGCACACTTTACATAGCGTATCGATTGTGGGAAACTTAAAATAGTTCAACGTTATCGATAGCTTTGGCATTATTTCGATACTCAATAAAGCTTATTAATTGCCTCTGCTTTTGACTGCCCGCCAGTCTGCAGGTGTATTTACAGCCCCCACTCAGCTTCGACATTAATGTTAGTTCACAAGAGGTGGCTTAGTTGAGGTTATGCTCCTTGTTGTTATTGTAGCAGCCACTTTTCGAGATCCTCTGCGGCGAGTGGCGCGTTAAGCGCCCTTTTGTATGCAACACGCAATAATTTATGCGGCCAACCCCCCCGCGAACCCTGCCCTGTCCCATCTTCAATGCCGCCATCGACGTCGACGACGATGATGACGACGGCGATGGTAACGGCAACGCCGCGAAATGCAACAACTTAATTGCTGCGTGCCAGGCGGAGGCAACTCAAGTACAGCACGAGAACGAAGGAGGAGGAGGGGAGGCAGCAGCAGCAGCAGGGCGAGAGGAAGGCAACGTTAACCCAATTTTGTTACGTCCTTCTTCATTTTTTTGCTCACTACGCCGCCGCCATTTTAATTAAAAACTGTAAAAAAAAACCGCACAAAAAATATTAAAAAACTGTTGCACTTGGCTTTTGAGCTTGGGGCCTGTTAGAAAGTGAAATGCCCGGAGGGTTGAACTTAATAACTGTTCTGTGGAGCCTATGCAGCAAATGTTTATGACCAAATAATATGCTACGTCGTAGCGCCAGCAAATTGAGCGCGATGAAAACGGCCAAAACCCGAAAACGGATCATAGAAGAAATTATTTGGGCAGCACAGTGGATAACAGAATTGAAAGTGTTGAAATATGTACATATGAAGAAGATAAATACTAGTTCATTTAACTAAGAAAACGTTGGCATATTTTATTTATATTTATTTTCAATATTTGAATATTTCAATAATATTAAAATTCTTGTTACAGTTTAGTAAAATAAATGCAAAGTCTGCTAAATTAAAAGCTTCATAATAATCGTAAATTCTGATAAACGAAAAGTTATCGCTCTACCGCCACATTTAACAGCAATCCGATAGATCGATCGCGCCATCTTGAAATATTTAAATAAATATATTTCTTCGCTGCTAAAAATCTGTTAACAGCGAAGTTCACTATCAGTTAACAGCGAAACACTTTACAAAAAAACCTTGTTACAGTCTTGTAAAACAAAGGCTAGCAACTCTGTTAATTTAAAAGCTTCTTAACATGTTCTGTCAAACTGTCACAAGAAATGTTATCGCCCCGCCGCCACATTAAACAGCAAACCGATAGATCGATCGCGCCATCCTGAAATCTCTAACAGAATTTAACTCCGTCTTCCACTGTTATCTGTTAACGAAGCAAACACCGCACAGAGAGTCTTCAAAGCAGCACAAATTCCATTTAAAACGCACATTTGACAAGCAAAAGGCGCAACGTGGCGTTAAAATGTCGTGAATGCAATTAGAGCTGCTGCCTGCTGTTGCAGTTTGCTGCGTGCCCGCCTTCTCTGTGCTGCTCCGCTCTGCTTTGCTCTTTGCTCACAGGAGTTCCCGCCTACCTTAAGCTTCAGAGCAAACAGCACCTCAACCCCGCTTCGTATCACCCCCTGCTGGCTTCACCTGTGACCCGGAGTCATCCGTGCAGTTTGCAGTCACTTTAGCGAGTTTGTGAGTTCTTTATGACCTGCCTGATTGCCGTGGAGCAGGCACAGCCAGGCAGGCAGGAAGCCTGTCCACAGGCTTAGCAGCTTGCTCTGCCTAAATCCTGATAAAAGAAAGTCTACCGCATTTATCCGCACACAATTCGTGCGGCTTTGCGTCTGAGGTTAATTAGTAAATTAGGTAAACATAATTAAGTTAATTTACTGTGCGTCTGTCACAACAAAAACACACACACACGCAAAAGTTAAATCACATATTTGGGGCCAGGGTACTTATCAGCTGCCAGGCAGGTGCAAAAAAACCAAAGCTCATCAAGCGGGCGAGCACATGTAGTCGACCTGAAGATACCCTCTTATTAAGCTGTACAGAAATAATGTAGGAAATTTATTGTAAACAAAATATTCATTTTACTTTAAAATACTTTACTTTCTTTTTACTTTTTAGTTCGTTATACCCCACACGGTTTGCAGGGTATGGCAAAAATACTGTAGCATCTCCACTTATGTGGGACGCTGGGCAACGTTTTAAAAGGCAGCTGCTCTCGAGGCTCGTTTGCATTTAATTAAACGCTTATAAACAGACAGACAATGAGCCAAACGAGGCGGCCCATGCGCGCACACACACACACATAGTTACAGACACACATAGAGAGAGAGAGAGAGTACTCACCTATATAAGGGAATGCCCGCATTATCACGGAACCATAAGACCATATAAACATCATGCAGTGGCTCGGCAATGGGGCAGGGAAGCGACACTGATTTCCCCTCGACGGCATCGATGTCCTTCGTTTTCACTGCGATTTTGGATGGGAATGTGAATGTGGTTGTGCATGTGGTCGGCATTAGTGGAGCACACGGACGGTCAAATTGTCATTGTTGTTAGTGTTGTTGTTGTTGATGTGCGTGGGAGTGCGTGCGTGGGTTGTTGTTTGTGTTTGTTGTGGGCAACGGTTGAGGGACGAAGTCGCAATAGCCGTCATATTATTTTCGGGTCAGGCAAATTATGTTGTCACGGGTTTTGGTCGGTCAGCAGCAGCAGCAGCAGCGACGTCGGCGGCACATGAAAATAGAAAATAAATGCGTAAAATTTGTTAATTAAATGTTCATAGAACCAGGACATCAGGCCTTGGACCGTCGCCAGGCTTCAGCCTTGGCGCTGACCAAGCTTTTAGCAATTAAATGTTGATACCGGCTTTATTTTAGCGTAATTACAAACGCGTAAATTTTTATGCGGTCCACGCTTAGAAGCCCCGCTTCGTTTATTTATTATGCAAGTGCAAATGCCTGCGAAATGTTTTTAAAGCCCCCTCGCGATAGGGTGAACACATTTAAGCCTTTTTCGCAATAATTGTTTGTAAACAAGACTAGAAGCTCCCACGTTAGCACAAGTTGCGTTGTGTACCCTAAATAAATCGAAAAACAAAAGAATAACATTCTGTTAAATGCGTAAATATTTTGAATATCGATAAGCTACGTGCGTGCATAAAACAGAATTTGAAATTGCAAGTATCGATAAGTATTAAGTGTTTCATTTAGAGCTCCACGGTGTTGATAAATAAATGCAGTGTACAATCTTCTGTATTAGATGTCTTTAAATAAATAATTTAATAAAATTGCAAGTATCGATTGCATGCAAATATCTGAAATGTCTATTAATATTTATCAACGCGGACCGATTGCATGCAATCAGCTGCAACATCATTTGAATTTTCCACTATCGATAAGTATTCAAAGTGTCGATTGTTCTGAAAGACTTCGTTGGAGATACAGACATATGAGGAGATCACACTAAGTTGTTATAAATAAAAGCGTTTATTTCGTATGCGTAATTAACATGCGTGACAATTCAATAACTGTATGAACTTTAAATCGTGTAATAGCGAATATCGCCCGCGGAACTATCGTCTGCTTACGACGGTGCCGGGTTGCCAGATCGGGCTCATATCGCTGAGGCTGCATCGCCACACATATCTCTTGTTATCTCTTTACCACACTGACAGTTGTCAGCAGTTTATAATATTGAAGTAGATAAGATAAGATAACTACACAGAGAAAGCCGAGCGATGATAACGGCGATGATAACAAACATGATAGATAACATTAAATTTAATTGAAGGATTTACTGCACTGTGTACTAGCTGAGGCTGAGGCTGAGTCAGTGTAGTTCAGCTATCGCATATTTATATTGTTTGTATATAGAGAAACTGTGCAATTTATAAGTGATATGTAATTTCTTTTCGACTCGGTTCACACAAAACAATTTCTGTTCAATGCGTTTTTGAGAAGACAACATTGCGTGTAGTATTGTATATCTATCGGTTGTATATCCATATAGACACAAATATATATTTTGTCAATGGAAACAAGCAAAGCAGAAACCAGAGCGCGACCAAAAAACAAGCAACAACGGCTGTCAAATGCTGCTGCTACTGCTGTCTACTGTTGTTGTTTCTTTTGTTGTTGTTGTTGCGGCTCTGTTGTACTGTTATCGCGCATCGTTTGCCATCAAGAATATATGTAGATATAGATACATATAGTACATTCATACACATTTATCTTTGTGTATAAATAAAAATGTCTGCGTTGAAAATATTTCACATCACATGAAAAGGGGAAGCAAAGGCTATAAAAATGTTCCTCCCCATTCTCCTTCATTCAACCCCCAACCCCCTCTTCAGCCTGTCTCACCCCCTTCTTCAGCTGTCGCGCTTACGGAACCCTCGCTGGCACTTCACGGCAAGGTTTTTGGCGTTGACTTTATGTGTAAATATGAAAAAATGTCATTTTATTGCCACAATGCGTCGAAATTTTGTGAAAATTTATTGCGCATACGCAGCCTTGTACAATAAATATGCGCTTAAATGCCCACCAGCTCGCTGCGAGTGTGTGTGTGTGCGGCTGTGTTTACTTAGAACTGTTGCCATTGTGGACAGAGGCTGGCTCAAAGCAATGCCAACAGCTGCGACTCGTCGAGCCAAAATTGCAAACTGCGAACCGCATCTGGAAAACAAGCGAAACTAGTGATGAAAGTTCCACTGAAATTTATTGAAATTAATCGGGCGAAATTGAGCCGCTTTCAGCGGTTGATTAGGCTGAGAACTTAATTACCATAAATTTATTTTGCAGTGTACAATTTTAGAAATTAATCTGTACTTCGTCTGTAGCATTGCAATGATTTTTCATATGAAACATCGATGTTTATCGATTTAACATTGATATATCTCTAGAGCTTCTTCATACCATTTGTAAATAATTAAATAAAGAATATTTATATATACAAATAATATAATTTATTAATTATAATAATATCAAAATAAAAAAATATATTTAATTAAAATAAAAAAATAAATTCAATCAATATTTAAAACTCAATTTAAATGTCGATAAAAATAAAAAAAAAAAAAAAAAAAAAAAAAAAAAAAAAAGAAACTCTCCATTTTTATTCAGTGCTCAATTTATTAACACCTTAATCGTATATAAAATAATATAAATAAATTATTATCCATAGTAAATTCTTTGCAGTGTATCCACTACTGTCAGCAATTGCCGCCAGAGGGCGACAGAGTGCTGCACTCAACTGTTGCCGAAATCAGTTAGAATCACTGCGACAGTGGGAAGCAACTGATAGCTCTAATTGATAGTGGAGAACAATGTAAATTATCGAAGTCCCACTGCCAGCTCCACCTTATCACCAACGCGACATGGGCTCCTCTCGCCCGGAAGGCAATTAGATTAATGCACATCCACATGCCACGCACCGAAGGCAGATTGCGACGTGGTTGTCACATCGCCGCCAAAACCATTCGTAGATCAACAGTTGGAGCTGCACAACGTGCAACGGTTCGACACGGTCATGGCCATGGCAATGAAGAAGCGCTACGTGAAGCGCATTGTGCGCAAGGTGATCTTTCTGGTGCTGTTCATAGCCTTCATCTCGCTGGTAACCACAATGATTGTGGAGAAACGGCTGGGAGGCGGTAAGACAACAGCAGAGGTGGATGAAAGTAATCTGGATCCGAATGGAGATCCTATAACGCCAGAGTTCCGCGCTGCCAACATTCCGCCGATGCGTCGCCAAGCTCGTCCACCCTATCAGGATCGCAATTCAGTGCGTGAATCACCGACAGAGCCGGAGGTAAAGACTGTACCCCCCATGCAGATGTTCACACTGCCCACACCAGTGGGCGAACGTAAGGATTGGCATGACTACGCGGCCATGGAGGCGGATAAGCTGCGCTCCGGCCTGGGTGAACATGGTCTGCCAGCGAAAATCGAAGATCCCGCTGAGGAGGAGGCCGAGAGACTTGAGTATCGTAGGAACGGCTTCAACGGCATGCTCTCGGACAGAATCTCCGTTAATCGCTCAGTTCCCGATGTGCGTCGCGAGGAGTAAGTGGAGGCCGAGAAGATATGGGTTAAGATTTCCCCTTTACTCACTTTTTAATTATCTTCTACAGGTGCAAAACACGACAATACCTGGCTAAGCTACCCGACGTCAGCATCGTCATCATCTTCTTCAACGAACACTTCAAGACGTTGCTGCGCACTGTGCACAGCATCGTAAACCGCACTCCGCCGGAGCTGCTCAAGCAGATCGTGCTCGTTGACGACGGCAGTGAGTGGGACTCACTGAAGCAACAGCTGGACGACTACGTGTCGCTGCACTGGCCAAACTTAGTTGACGTGGTGCGCAATGTCGAGCGACGTGGCCTGATCGGAGCACGTCTGGCTGGCGCCAAGGTCGCCACCGGAGAGGTTATGGTCTTCTTCGACTCGCACATTGAGGTCAACTACAATTGGGTGAGTCTATTTAGGATTGAAGCCTTGCAGATCTTGATGTAATCTCTCTTTGTGCAGCTGCCACCTCTGCTGGAGCCGATTGTAATCGATAACAAGATATCCACGTGTCCCATTGTGGACATCATTGATCACAATAACTTCGCCTATAACGGTGGCTACCAGGAGGGTTCCCGTGGAGGTTTCGACTGGCGTTTCTTCTACAAACAGTTGCCGGTACTGCCTGAGGATAGTGTGGATAAGTCCCTGCCGTATCGCAGTCCAGTCATGATGGGTGGCCTCTTTGCCATCAACACAAAGTTCTTCTGGGACTTGGGCGGCTATGATGATGAGCTGGACATCTGGGGGGGAGAGCAGTACGAGCTGAGTTTCAAGATCTGGATGTGCGGTGGCATGTTGTTGGATGTGCCTTGTTCCCGTGTCGCTCACATCTTCCGCGGCCAAATGGATCCGCGACCCAATCCGCGTAACTACAACTTTGTGGCAAGGGTAAGTTCGAGTAAGGTGGCAACCCAATCTTAGCCACTGACCTGTGTTTCACTCTCTTACCTAGAATCACAAGCGAGTCGCTGAGGTGTGGATGGATGAGTACAAGCAATACGTATACACACGTGATCCGACAACGTACGACAACATCGATGCAGGAGATTTGACTAGACAGCGTGCTGTGCGGGAGAAACTGCAGTGCAAGTCATTCGACTGGTTCATGAAGGAGGTCGCCTTCGACTTCCTCAAGAAGTTCCCACCTGTGGAACCACCCTCTTATGCCTCAGGTGCCGTACAGAGTCTCGCCTTTCCACAGTTTTGCATTGATACCTTGAACCTTGGAGCCAGCAACCCGGTGGGCATGTACTCCTGTGCTGAGAATCTCACCTTCCCGCAGGCGAATCAGTTCTGGGCACTGTCTGCGGATCGGGAGTTGCGGAAAATGGGTGAATCCATTTGCCTAGACGTGCAGGATGCCCATGCGAATGCCACTGTCTGGATGTGGGAGTGTCACAGCCAGGGTGGCAATCAATTCTGGTACTACGATAGGCAGCATCAATGGATCCGTCATGGTAGACACACAAACCGCTGCCTAGAGGCATTTGTGGAGAATGGTGCGGCGAACATATACACAAATGATTGCCAGGAAACTAATCTACGACAACGATGGAGCTTTGGGCTCGTGAATAACGATCTTCTCGATCGTTTCTTCGAGGGACTAACACGCTAGTTAATCTTGCTCAGTCATCTAACATTCATTATCTAGGCATTTTCCCATTATAATTATTAAACTTTCAGCTTGTATAGATCTTTGGCGATAATATAAATAAAGTAAATTCAGTTTCTAAACTAAAGAAATTTCAATATTCTACCTTACGCACTTGAAGAAGTTCTAAGAAACTTTTGAGAATTTGGGGAAAACTTTAGCAACTGCAACTAAAAGGTTTCCTTGTTTTATTTCATTTACCTTCTAACTATGCAAGTTTTTTCCCTGTTGAAAACTTACAAAATGAACATGAAACTGCACTATTTATCGAAGGCAACTCATCAGCAGGTTCGGCACAGCCGATGTGGTGCACCTCTGACAGCCATTAGTCTCTCATTTGGGTATCTCTCACCTTGTCCCCTCGCTCTTCCCCTCTTTGTGACTACAAAGTGGCAATGCATCAAAGGCAAAGATGCAGCAAGTTGACTGCATTACTAAACGACTTTAAACTCGCATCTTCGACTCGACTCGGTCCCAGGCACTTTGAAAAATATTTGCAAGCAGTGCAGGGATCCAAAGAGAGCCAAGGCTTCTTTTTGGTTGCATTTTTGTGTCGCCTTTGGTTGGCCTTCACTTAACTACAGCAGCTTGACTGCTCGACTGCTCGACAGCTCGTGCATGTTAAAAGCTATTTAAATATGCTCTCTTTGAATGCCTTGATTGGCTTCCAGCCAGCCCGTTCCTTGCCAACTCCTTTTGGTTGGCTTTGGTTTGACTTGGCTTGCTTGCTGCCAAAAACCCCAAAACGCACAGCTAGTAGGAACAGAGAAAGAGAGAGAGGAAGTGCGGTGCTACGGATGCAGACTGCATAACCTTTTTGCATGAATTAACCCTCTAATTGTCAAAGTGCATGAATTTGAGCAGAAACGGAAGTTTCTTGGTAATTGAAAAAGGGCTGCGTAGCAATGTTATTATAAAGTCTTGTCTTTTATAATTTAATTTATTTTGAGTTGATTGAGTTTTATTTGACAGAAGTCGAATTTAAATTGTGCTTGCGATAGTTATTCAAGAAGACTGTGGGAATTTATCGATATTGTTGTGGGATATTCGAAATAGCAGACTAACATAGTCCCAGCAGCAGCAGTTAACAGCGCACTGTTAACAGTGCATACTGAGTATGAATTTATCGATATTGTTGTGGGATATTCGAAATAGCAGCTAACATAGCCCCAGCAGCAGCAGTTAACAGCGCACTGTTAATAGTGCATACTGAGCATGAATTTATCGATTTTGTTGAGCGATATTTTAAATATAACTTAACAGAGATGCAGCAGAACTTTTTTAAAACTGCGCTGTTAATAGTGGATTAAGTGCAATTTCTACTTGCGAAAATAAAAACCAAGAGGGAGAAAACAAACTTCCATTTATATAGTATATAAAGTAATTGGATATATGAAGTAGTAAATTCAAATGAACGACATAACAAAATGAAGACAACTGGGTCATGCTGGGGTTAAACTAACCTTAACTTGCTGCATCAACACACAGTTCATCTGTTTCAAAGAATGTTACATTCTCACACACACATATGCACACACCACACACACACGCAGACACACACATGTGTATAGCTATGCAACCTGCAAACGCACTTTTCCCTTCCCCAGTTTCATTTCGCCGCGTCTGCTCTCTGTTATCGTCTTCAATTCTCTAGTGAGCCACGCCCCCTCTGGCTGACGCAATTCAAAATGCAAAACTTTAATGGAATTTGCGCTCTTGCGACAATAGTTTGCAGCAACTTTCCCTTCAACTGGCAGCAACTCTTGCTTGGCACTTGCAAAACTTTATTCTAATGCACATGTTCCACATATTTTTCTCGAATTCGGCGGGGGCACTTTAATTGATATTTAAGTACGGATAGTCCGTGTGTTCAGTACAGCTCTGTGTGTACTCTGCTGCGTAATTGCCCGAGCGTCTTGTGCCCTCCAATTAGCATTGCCATACAATTTAGCATGACGCAAGTAACGTCTCCACGCCCTTTTGTGTGTGTGTGTGTGTGTCCCACATGGAATGCGTTTATTTCATGTAAAAATATTTCGTTGACAATTACACGTCACCAGACGCCCGCCCACACGAAAGAGTTTCTCTGAGTGTATGCGTGTGATGTCTCTGTATTCGTGTGCCTGTGCGACATTTTGCGATTAATCGTCGGGCTCATTAGTGGTGAAAATATTTATAAGGACCGTTGGGAAAACGCAGCGTCGTACAATCATTAAATATACATTGAATTCATTTCCAAATGTGGGACTGAATGTATTAACATGTGTGTGTACATACAGATGTACAGACATATTTGTGTGCATGTCTGTGCATGTTTGCGGCTCTTAATAGATTTGTCAGTCGGCACGAAATGCAGCAGAAAAGAGAATTTTACCTCATCTGTTTGTGGTTTTCCTCAGTCGACCCAAATCGTCAGAGTTGCAAAAATTAATGTAGTCGCAAACAAGCATATTAATTGTTACGCTCAGCATGTTCTCAATTCGGAAAAAACAGAGAAGCTCCAAGTTTTAAACGAACTTATCGTCTATCGAATTATTTAGTATTTTTGTTGCTTTACAGTATTTCAAGACCACAAATCTATCGCCTGGAGTTATCGATTAGTGACGGTCACTTTTAGAATAGTCTAGGAAAAGCATTTAAAATTATAGTAAATATATATACATTGCCCCAGATTATAATGACTATATATGCCTGCATTTGTCATTAATCAACTACAAAGTCAATTAGCTGCCGGAAGATTATAATTATCACGATTATAGTCAGGCTTTTCCCATGCTCATCTATAAGAAAATGTTCCTATTAATAACTTAATAGAGAACTAACGAGACTTACTAATGCGCTTAAGGAACAAAATATATACATAAATGTCGCTCACTGATTAATTCCAATAATGAATTAGTCACTCAAATTGGTAGGGTATACAAAGAGAGCTTGGACCGCATTGAAATGCATCTCGGCAGCAGATAAGCTTTGTTGAACACATTTGCATACGTATTCATATAAATGATTATATGTAAATACATTTATATAGAGCAAACGAGATTGGATTTTGCTCAGTTTATTGCTAACATGCGCTGCGTACTGCTGACTTTATTGGCGGCTTTGGTAAGTGAATTGAGGAGAGCAGCTTAGAAAATTCCAACTGAATAACAAAATTTCTTATATGTTCAGTGCCTGGCGAGTGCCTTGACTCCGAGGGACATTTCTTTAATCGCCGAGATAAAACTGGCTGCCGAGAACACCTTGAGTGCAGTCATAGTGGATAGAGTGAGGCACCTCGGCGCTATGGCTCGATTGATGGTGGAGGCTCGTGTTGCAGATCCGTCGGTTATCGCACAGTTGCAACGCTTCGTTGCGCAAGTGGAGGCTAAGCTACAGACACAGGAAGTTACAGACTCAGATCTAGAGACTTACTTAAACGAATACGCCAGGATTATAGATGCCGAACGGTTGAATCAGGATCAGTATAGGGTACGCACAAGGCAACTCACCCGCGGCACTTCAGATCAGCAGTACGCCAGAGATCATGAGACGAATCTAAGACACTTTCAGGTACTGTCGTATCTGGTCGGTCCCAAGATACGTGCACTCAGTCAAGGTGCTCAGCAGACCGAAGCGCAGCTTATCACGGCCTATAACAATTTCGCCTATGCGGGACTTGGAGAGCCAGAGCAAAAAATCTTTACCTTTTTAGTGGCGCTTGATAAATATTGAATGAGTAATCTATATATAGTTTATATTTACATGTATATGAAGGTTTTCCTGATAACGATTTAAGGTCAAATTGTGGGAAAAATGAATAAACTTGAGTCGCACAATCATCATTGGGGCTGCAGCAGATAACAGTTCCAAGCGAGGAAAGCGTATGCATGTTTCGCCTTGTTCGTTTTCTTGTCCCCTTCCCCCTCTGCCTCTTCGCTTTTTGCACAGCTTATAATGAGTTGCTGTCGGCGGCGCATCGGAGCGTCGTGTGTTTGACTTTTTGAGCCGCTTTTGCGGTGGCATTAAAAAAATCACTGAACAGTACGTACGCAGTCTGTCCGCAGTCTGTCCGTGTGCTACAGGCATTATGGCCACATTAAGGCAACCGCCAGCAATGATCACATGTTGTGTGTGTGAGTTTGTGGTTTTCAGTCAGTTTTTGTTGCAGCAGCTGCCTCCGCCACCTCCTCCCCCTCTCTATGCCATTTCGTTGTGTGTTTTCCGTTGTGAGTTTGCTTTCCGCCGCGGATTATTTCAGCAATTTCATTTAGGAGCCCTTCACAGTAAGTGGGTTTCCACTCGACTAGAACGGGATCTGCGAGCACTGTGGCGGCATGTCGATTAATCGTTGACTAAACTGTTGCCAGCTCTTTCTGATTAGTCATCGGTGATTCAGCTACTTTTGTTGTCCAAAAACTAAGTAATGAGTTTAAGTTAAACAGTCTTGCTAAACTCTCTTTAAGCGAATCTCACTTCATGGAATTTTTCGAATGATTTTACTCAATGAAAGCAAAGAGAGTTCATTAGACTAACAATTTTAGTTTGTGGATAATTCAAATCGAAATTCTTGAAAAAAAAAAACGTTGAAATTTTTACGGATTTTGGTTCTATGGTGAATCCAAATTGCCTGCTATGCGGCACAACAGCAGAGCAGAATAATCGAGACCAAATTCAAAATTTATAATCTTTGCTTTTGTCTGTGCAAACAGGAAAATTTGAACGTTTGCGGTGCAAACCGCAAAACAACATTGAAAATTCATAACAACTTCATGTTTATTGTATTGCAATTTGAATTTGATCAAATTTCAATTTGCCGAACAACGACTGGAAATTGGCCATAGCCGAGAATTGCAAATGCCAGCGAAATGAAATTTGTTTGAAATATTAAAACACAAAAACTGAATTAAAACCAAATTCGATATGGCAAAAGGCAGCAAGGAGAGCAGCAGCAGCAGCAGCAGCAGCAAAACAAGAGCCCCAAAAAAGAAAACTAGCAAAAACAGTTGATGCAAAAATATTCCTTGCTAAAACGTTTCTCAATCACATAATGCCCACAAGAATAATCAAATTCGATTAAATTGTCAGAGAAGAGAACAGAAAAGGATAAAATTCATGTGACGTGGATAAATGCAAATCGAGGTAGCAGCAAAAAGGCATTAAGAGTAACATTTCAGACAGGACTAGTCGACTGGCCGAATGACCTGCAGTTATTTTTGCTTTTAAATCACTAAAAAGAGCTGTCGGAAAGTTTTAAGGATAAAATGAGCTTATGTTGATGGCAAACTCTGTTAAGTTAACAGTGATTACTCATTGCAATCAGGCACGATGTATCGATAACATGTTGCCTGATTAAATGTGATGTAACAGAACTTATTGTGAATGTTAGTAGAAATAAAATAAATATTTCTATAAATCACAATATCTTTTTATTCATGTATTAATGTTTATTTAATAATAAATCCTGGTATAAGAAACTTTTGTGGGGCGCCAATCCCTCTGTTAACTCATTACAGTCGGGCACGATATTTCGGAATGTTAAATTTTGTGGCAGTAGATCGATAACATGCTGCTGTAATAACAAGGATTTAACAGAGTTTGTTTAGCACTCCCCAAAGTTAGTATATAAGTTTTCTCTGGCATTATATTTTATTTCCCTTTATATATTATTCGTTATTTAAAAAGCAATTCGTTTTACCTTCGTTATAGGAAATTGTATCGTTGCAGAGCATCAGGCAGCAGCAGAGGCCAAAAGTCAAAGTGCTCAGCATGATTTTTATTTTTGCATCTTGCCTTGTGGCTTTGCCGTTCCTTCGAGGGAGCCCAGAGAGCTGAGATAACAATCAATAAGCAGAAAACAAGAAACTGACAAACCAAGGGATAAACCCGAGTTTAGCTGCCGTACAATGAGGTTAAAATGCAACAGCAACTGGGCGGAAACGAAGCCAGACAAATAAGCCCAGTTTTATTATAAAGTAACAAAAATCTGAAGTCGGAAATGTGAAATCTGTGCACAGTGCTGCTGTGCCCTCTTGCCCTCCTGCCCTCTGCACACGACCCTCTGAACTGGCCCACTGAACTTTGTAGCAGGGCTGGCTCTATAAAAGTGCCACAGTTCTTGTTGTTGTTATTGTTGTTGCCCGGTAGTTGCTGCCACTGCTGCTGCTCCGGCTGTTGGCTTACAGAAGCAACTTCAATTTTATGCAAAACAGGCAAAAAGTTCAGAGGTGTTGACCATGTTGCTCTGGCAAAATGCTAAGCGAATATTGAATTTGTTTTAAATGACAGCATAATAAGCTGGCAGTGCCGAAAAACTTTTTGTGAACTCTGAGAAAAAAAAAGAAGGCAGCACAACAACCAATTTCGAATGCTCGGCCAATTTGTCAAAAAAAAAAAATATATATATATATGTATATATGTTAATAAATTTGTATATATAGGTACATTAATCGAGCTGTTTGCTGAAAATTCGCTGCGGCGCAGAAAAGTTTCCTCATTTGCCTAAACTAGTTTTACGCTGAAAAATTTGTCATAAAAAAAAAAAACCTAAGGATTGAGTAATGAGAATTGAAACTTTTAGACCTTGGGAATGACAGGACTAATAATTATTAAATTTGGCATTGTTGTTCTCTATAAGCCTCAAGTTCATGAAATTGAATAAAAATTTGATTTTTCTTTTTTTATTTAATATACAATAGATAAACAATTAAAATGCAATTATAACCCATAAAGAAAACTCATCTCTCCTGAATTGCACTTAATCTTTGTACTATATTCTAAGTTCCACCTTGAAATCAGAACAGAAAACTCGAAGAAAGTTAACTCTATATACCAAGACCGTTTTAGGGGTAGTGCAGCGTGTTAAAGTCTTGTTCTGAGTTTGTAGCCATAAATCTGGCCACGAAACAGCTTCATTAAATGTATGTCTGTGTGTGAGTGTGTGAGCGTGTGTGTGCGCGCTGTAAACTTTGGCAATTGCTACGTAGAACATGGCAACGGGCATCCTGCGACCTAAAAATTCAAAAATCAATACGAGACAACAGTTAAAAAGAGAACGTGCGACGCTTACGGCAAACTATTGTGCACACTTTCGAATGGAAAGCATCGAAAAACACATAACTATTTTGCATAAAATAAAAGTTTTTCGGCTCTATATAAAAAGCGAGAGAGAGAGAGAGAGAGGGAGACGGTAAGAGGGAGAAAGACAGCACGGCTATTGAATCATACAAAGCACGTATGTCCTTCTGATCCAGCGTCGCCTACTATGTGTTGTTCTTTTGTCTCAGCATTGTTGCTCGTTTGTTTGTCGCCAGGAGAGCTCGCTGCAACAAACTACTACAAAAACAATGACAACAATGAAGCAACAACAAAGGGGAGAGAGAGAGAGCGAGCGAGACAATAAAACTTCTCGCACAGTGACCCAAATTTATGCAACGGCAGCGGCAACTTTAAAGAATCAAATCGTATAACATATAACAAAAAGAAGGCAGAAAAAAACATTGCATACTTTTCTGCGCTGGCTTCGTTTTCGAGCCGACGACAGCTGCACGCGCGAGGATTGGATCTGCTCTGTGGAGCACTGCGAGAATTTGACGATATTAAAGTATCGCCTGGATATGCATATCAACGAGCTGCACACGGCCAGCGAGGCAGTTCGCGAGTGGGAGGGCAAGGTGGCGATAGTTTTAACCCTACTGCTGTTTTTTTTTTTTTTATTTCATTCTTCTGCATTCTGCTGCTTTGTGCACTGTCATTTGCTGAATATTCATATTTTTTGATCCCGAAAAACTTATGAATTATGAAATATGCATACAATTGTCTCCCACTCGCATCTGTCTGGGGCAAGCGAAAAGAGTGCAAAGAAAACTGACGTAGCGGAGTGCAGAGTAAACAGTACAGCAAATTCCTTCTAGGTGCGAAATGGGAAAAAAGAAACCGAGAACTAAACTAACAAAATTCATAGAATTTCAAACTCATATGCCATGCACTCTTGCAACTGTCAGCTCTGCGTGCTTCAAATGCTTAGCACACACTGGCACACCCCCACACACACACACACACACACACTGTCGCATACACATTACCAGCTGCATCTTTTTGCATTTGGGTCGTTTTGTGGCACACGTGGCGTATGCGTAATTGTTTGTCCGTCCGTCCGACCGTCCACTTGTCCACCTGCAGTTGTGTGTGGGATGACGCGTTGTGAAATTAGGTGACACAATTTCACTTTTGTGTCTTTGCTTTCTCTCGTTTCATTCATTGTTTTCCATGATGAAATTTAAAATGCATTTTAAGTATTTTAAATGAGACTCTCATTTGGCATGCAAACGCGTTAAATATTGCAGTTTTTATAGAAATTCAGTTTGAAATATGTTTTAAATTTGTATGAATACAAATAATGCTACATATAAAATTTTATTGCCTTTATTTAATGAACATTAATTTCGCTTGTAAACATTTCACACACTCGCCGCACACTGGCTAGGTCAATCGGAATATGAGTTTGTGTGGCGGCTGATCGATAACTAGCTTCTGATGCCTGTTAACAGAGGATTAAATGCAGCTTCAGTTAAATATGGCAACAGTTTGATAACTGGCTATGATCATTAACAGAAGCTTCAATGCAGCCTCTGCTTTCTTTGTTTCGTGTGGTGCCATGCTATGCTCATTAACATTTAATGTTGTCTAGCTTTGCTTGTTTCATGTGAGGCCCGATCGAAAACATGCCTTGCTTGTTAACAGAGGAATTAATGTGGGGCTAACTGCTAATATATTTTACTGTTTAGCAGAGGCCTTTCTTTAGCATCAGCTGTGCTTGGAGGATTCAATGCAGCCTTAGCCTTGTCTGCTTTGTGTGGCGGCTGGTCGATAACTTGCTATGCTTGTTAACAGAGGACTTAATGTAAACTGCGCTAAGTTAACCTTGTGTGTCGGCTGATCAATATGCTGCTCTGCAGCCCTATCTTTGTTTATCCTCTTTTGACAGAGCTCTCTGACAGCTTAATAATCTTGGTCATTATTCTAGTTAGTTGCCAGAAATGGCGTATTTTCTTTCCCATGAATCCCCCTTAGGTACTGAAGGAAACAAAACCTTTAACGCTCTTTAGCCATTAATGATATTCATGTTGGCCATTTCCTGGTCTGCTCCACAAATTTCTATATAAACTTGTCTTTTTCTTTGCAGCTTCTTCTGCTCTGCTTGTTGTGAAGGAAATAACTTACAATTGACCTCGTTAGCCGCTGTCTCATGTGTGCGTCGCTTTATGGACCATACTTTAGCTCCTGCTCGCACCCGCTCTCCCTCTCTCTCTCTCTGTGTCTCTCTTCACTTTCCTCACTCTGACTCTGGCTTTGTCTCGAGTGTCTCTCTGCATTTTGCGTCTGTGGTACTAAGCCGGCTAGTTGGTCGTCGTATTAGTGTCGTGACCTCTTGACTATATCATTTCCTGCTTTCTCATGTGCCAAGGAAGCAGGCTCTGCAGAGCTAATGCTGATCCAATTACGGCTGGCAGGAGGAAAGCAAAGAGCACACCATATGTGGGGAGTGCCTTGGAGTGTGAGATGGCAAGAGCATTGTGTGAGGCAGTTGTATTGTTGTCTCGCTCGGGCCGTAGGATAATTGCAGCACGATGCACGGTGCACGGTGCCGTATGCAATGCGTGCCGTAATCATTCCTTGGAGTGGGTCAGAAGAGTCGACGTTGCGGTTCGGCTTTTAAAAAGACTTATTGCCATGTGAATTATTTCCCTTTCTCTCCCTCTCTCTTTCTCTCTCTCTCTCTCTCTCTTTGTGTGGCTCTGCTGGCGGAGCTAATTAAATTTAAATTACGCTGCGTCTGCTGTGCGTGGCGGTGTTTAAAAGGATTCGCGCCGTTGCAGGGATTGCTAATAAATTAAAAATGATTTTGTGTGCGAATATGAAGTATACGCCTCGTTGTGCCAGTGCTCCATTCGTGTGTTGCGTGTTCCATGCAAGACTAAATCAACGCACAGCAAATGCAAACTCCCCGAGGACGCATAACAAACAAGAGTGGAAACGCAACAACAACAACAACAACAATGAGCACAACAAAGCGTATAACTTGTTATCTCTTCGGTTTTTTCGTTCGTTATATGTATAAATAACATTTCATATGCCTCGTTTTCGGTGGTTCCCCAGTGTAAATGTAAACACGCGCTTATCAACGCATGTGTATTTATAAGTGTGTATGCACGTGCATGTGTGTGGGTGTGTGTGTGAGTGTAGCTGTCAACTGTCATTGCCAGTCGGTTATGTGGCTTTTGGCTCAGCGAAGCCAGCGACAGTGACACAACACAACAACAACAATCGCAAATACTACAGCAACACACACACATAAGTATAACAATAAAGAAGTGCAGACAGAGGGAGGGAGAGATAGTGAGGACGAGGTGTTCATAGATACCCTTTACTCTGTAATAGAAGTGCTATATACTCTATAGTTTATGCGCTATATGCCCTACATTCCATGAAGTTCACTTACATGCGGTATATACCCAGTATTATACACAGCATCTTGAGCCTTCATATATACTCACTGCAATATTCTCATGCAGAAAATACTCTGTACACACTTTGTGCTTTATGCTATGCCCTTGACTAAAGTGTTTATGCTCTATATACCCTACACTTCTTTAAGCTGCCGCATAAACTTAATATCCTTCGCCGTACCTCAAACTTCAAATCTACTATAAACATAGTTAACCTTCTATATACCCTGCATACTTTATACCCTATAAGGAAGTGTCTACTTCAACTTTACCTGCTTTGCTCTGCACTTATTCTCACTACTGGAAAACCCGTCTAACTTGCATTTCTTCCAGGGTATTCGTCAGTTTGGCTGCTGTTGACTTTGAGGCAGGTTCTCACTCTACACTCGCGCTGTTCCATTTCTTTTTTTGCTGCGCTGCTGTTACCAACACACATTGCCATAAGCCGCAACGGGCAAATGTCATAACTACACATTGACTGCGGTTGCCATTCCCTATTGTTGTTGTTGTTGTTGTTGTTGCTGCTGCTGCTTCCCATTGTTGGTCGTATATGAAAGTAGGTTGAATATTGCAACATTTTGCTTTAAAAATGTCAGCACACAAGTGTTAAAATCGCTCATCATTTCAACACGCTGCAGCTGCGAGCGGGAAGTAGAGTTCAAAGTGGAAGTGAAATGGAGAGAGAGAGAGAGAGAGAGACAGGCGAAAGGAGGATAGAGGGAAAGTGGAGCAGGCAGCAAAAATGAAGGCGTCGCTATTGAACTTTATAGCACACGTTGCATATGTATTGGTGCTGCCTACATCCACACACACAAACACACACACTCGATATATGCACACGTACGCGTATTTATATATAAACACGATTCTATGTGTGATGGCAATAGCAATTCGCTGTGTTATGCTGAGCTAAGCATCCTCGACTGGCAGCAGCTGCCACCGATTGTTGCGGCCTTTTAAGTCGGCTCAGCCGTATAAATTCCCTGCATACTTGTGTGTGTGCGCGTGTGTGTTGTGTGTGGCATTGAAATAGCTTCGGCTGACAACAATTGTGGCAAATGTGGCACATCAGCAGTGACAGCAAAGGCAATGGCTGCGTTATTGGGCTGCCTTTCGCTAGCTTTAAGTCAATAAAACATATTTCGCAATATCGAAAGTGATTAAGTTGTTGATTATTGCAAACATTTTACATTTATGGGCTGAAGCAAATAGATAACAATAAATATAATGTTGCTCTCTCGAATTAAACTGCGCAATGTAGTTGGCAACAGTGGCAAGCAACACTTGTGTCTAATATCGATAAGATGATTAGCATACGAGTATTTAATGTGATGATTTTCACATTTAACAGCACAAAATGCAATAAACATAGATAATTATCTAAATTAAATTCAATCTTTCAGGCAAAATTGCGCAATTTAATTGGTCACGGTGTCAGGCAACTCTAGTGAGTAATATCGATACTTTGCTTACAACTCTTTCTTGCATCGATACCTTAAACCCGATGATTGTCGCATTTAACAGCACCAAGACAAAACAGACAGAGTGAATAAATATTTAATTTAAAGAAACTGCTCGATGTGCCTAACTCCTTATAAATAAATAAGGCAATTCATGTTCAAATAAGTGTCAGTTTGGCCCTAAAATTTTCACCGCACTTGGCATGTGAAGTATTTCAAATATGCCACTTAGAGAAGTTAATGTAATGATTTTCGCATTTAACAGCACAAAATTCAATAAACAGAGAACCTAATTATCTAAATTAAATTTAATCTTTCAGGTAAAACTGTGCAATTTCGTTGGCAACAGTGTCAAGAAACTCTACTGAGTAATATCGATACTTTTCTTAACATTCTTTCTTGCATCGATACCTTAAACCCGATGATTGTCGCATTTAACAGCACCAAACTAAAACAGACAGAGTGAATAAATATTTAATTTAAAGAAACTGTTCGATGTGCCTAACACCTTATAAATAAATAAGGCAATTCATACTCAAATAAGTGTCAGTTTGGCCCTAAAATTTTCACCGCACTTGGCATGTGAAGCATTTCAAATATGCCACTTCTCTCACCCTGCCCGCCTGCCTCGCCAAATAACAGTTAGAAGTGCAAATGCCACAAAAGGTGTTTGCATAGCGTCAAACTAAAATATTTTATCGACACGCACATTCAGACATGTTTGCCCGCCCACGTAACGAACCACACCTTTGGCCTTATTGCGACTTGATTCGCATGTTAACAATAACTAGTTGGAGAGCTAAATACAAAAAAATATGACTGTATATTCATAGTATATATATGTATGTATGTATGTGTATGTGTCGTATTGCGCTTTATCTTTCGACTTAACCTTTGTGCGACAAAGCTTTTAATATGCAAATGACTAAATGAGCGGCCCTCGGGAACAGTTTGAGCTCCAGTTGTCGACGAGGGCGACTGCTCTCCGGGTTTGGTATGCGAAATGTGCCTCGGTCAATTGGTACATTTGCACATTTCATTAACGCGGCTAGTTGAACATGACCTCCCCAGGCAGCCAGTACCGACTCCCTTCTTCTTTCCTCCTCCTTCCTCTCTCATTCTTCGTCTCGTAGACCATTCGGCTGTTAACTAGCTGACGCAGCTGGAAGGCGCTTTCCTGCTTTGATGTTCAGCCCTAAACTTCAGCTATATATGGGCTACATGTAAATTCCCTATATATGCCAGCCAGGGCGCTTGCTGCCACACTTCAACACACTTATTCATGCACATTTGCATATCATTATGTGTGTGTGTGTGCTGGGGCAAGCCAAGGCAAACGCATAGTTTTCTTTGCTCACTTTGCCTGCTCTCCTTCTCCGCTTTGGCCCTGGGCAGGTCGTCATCATAACGCCTAGATTTAAGATTATGAGCTGGCTGAGTTTTGTGGCTTGCCGCTAAACCAGGTTTCGGTATGTCAGTAAGTAAATCTGCGGGAGGCTCACTGGGAAGTCGCTGGAAGCAGCACACACAACACAGGGGGGCAGGGGAGATGTGGAAGGACACACGAGGCAGGTGTCGGGTTATTAACTTTGCATTCGCCAGACGACTCAGCACTCCAGACTTCACCCTCAACTTCAGTGCCTTAAAGTATCTTAAAGTCTGCTTGCTATGCGTGTTGACCTTGCTTGAAATATGCGGTAAATGTTTGCTTAGGCCTTGAATATAAATTTGAATTTATTTCAAAGGTTTTTTCGGTTATATCTATAATTTTGTACGTTTATTCCTTTTTGCCTATTCTTTGTTTTAAATGTTCTCTGAACGTCTTCTTTTCTTGTTAAGTTGGCTGCGCTGCACAATTATTTCTTCTTAGTAATCGATATTACAGTCATTGAACCGATACATTCATGTGCCGCTCAATTTGAATTTGAATTCGAATTCAAATAGATTTCACTGTGTTAATTAATTCTTTAAAATATTTATGACTAATTTCGGAAGTCTAAGCATAATTATTTGATCATTTATCTCTCACAAATTAGTTTCTTGTGTCCAAGTAATTCCGCCAACTTTCTTCATTAAAAACATTCAATTGGAACTGATTAACGCTATAAAGTCAGCAAGATAATAAAGATATCTGTGCCAGTAAGCAGATTTTCTTTATTGTAAATTGTCGCCTCCCCCGTCCGTGTCCATTCCAAGACGTAATCCTGTCAGCGTATTTTGCCCGAATCCAAATTAGTTGCATAAACTCGTCCTTTGTGACTTTGAATGTGCGCTCGCTACTATTGTCTGCTCAATTAAACATTATTGTTATAATCGCTAGCTCCCCAGAGCTGCCGCTGCTGCTTTCAAAATCCAATTAAACTCAAAAACGGCAGCTCGTCCGTCGGACGTCTTTCAAGGAATCCGTTTTCTACGTGACATATGCACAATTTAATTTTTTAATTGCCCGAAAAACTTGCCAGCAAAGTGAGTAGGCGAGGGAGGGGTGCTGGAGCTGACATGTTATATATACTTATATGCTGGCTGCACCCGATTCGTAGCCAGCCACGTAGCTAACCTTGAACCTTGACTGTTGTCAGCAGGCATCGCCAGAGACGGAGACGGAGGCAGAGATAGAGACGGAGACGCAGACGGAGCCAAAGGCAGCTCGAGACAATTCTTTGGCTTGTCTTTCGGGGCTGTATACAAGGACATTGTTGTCGTTGGCTGTCGACGTTGTCCTTTGCCTTGTCTAGGCTATGTTTTCTACCCCCGGCTTACCCCCTCCCACCCCTTCTTCTCCTGCTCCTGCTGCTGTTGCTGAGGCGTTTAAGTTGCGCTTTACACTAATAAGCAAAAGTGTCTAACGTAGCGTAAGGCAAACATTTCATTAACAAACACGCACAGTGTGCGGGTGAATGCGGATGTGTGTGGGTGCGCGGGTGTGTGTGTGTGTGTACGGCATATACATATTGTAGACACCCAGCCGGTTGACAGTTATGTGTGTAATATTTTTTCTTTAGTCCAAAAAAGGGCTGTCTTCCTGCCTGACTGCCAGACTAACAGGCACATGTCTCCCTCCCACCCCCCTCTCACTCCCACGATGTCTATCCCTCGCTCAGTGTGTGTGCTTTGTATGCTGGCTGACTGTGTGCGTGTGTATGTGGGTGTGTATGGAGGGTGTGTTTGAAATTTCATAATATCTTTCATTTCATTCTTTGCTTTACTTTATTTTAAGCTCTTTGCTTGATTAGAAGGTGTTGCCATAAATGTGCTCAGTCTCTGTGTGTGTGTGCAAGTGTGCGTGGATGTGTGTGTGCGGATGTGTGTGCGTGGTTGTTAGATTCAAACATTATTCCGGCTTTTGTGTGTTTGCTCATGTGTAATTTTACATTTGCCCAAGTGCTTTACGAGCACTGAGACGACAAGGCGACAAAAATTTAATAAGACCCGAGCGAGAGAAACGTTTCATCCCACTGCAGTCGCTGCTATTCATTCGCATACCCGGACTATTCATACGCAATTTATTCATAGGTTCGAGCATAGTTATGACTTGTAGACACTGTATAAGGTGTACAGTTATTGTCGTTAAAAAAGATACATATGCCATTGCTCTATTTAAAATCGATTCTTTGATTTTCTTTCGCTAAAAGTGCTTTAATTATTCCTTAATAAATTCATAGATATTTTTAAAACGCAAATTCAAGTTTTTAGAAAACGTGAATACATTTTTGATGTAAGATTCATTTTTATATTTCGTTTTACCTTCCTCCCGGCAACAGCTGGCAATATCCTCTACTTCAATCAAATTCGCCGCCGCAGTTTGGCTTTACCCCACTTAACTGGCTTCCTATTCCTCTCTCCCGCTGTCTGAGCTTACGCAACATGTCTCTTCACCTCCCCCATCCCAAACGGACCCCCCTTTAAGCCACATAAAACACTCAAAGTGCCGCTGCTGTTCAACGGGTGCGTTCAACTTTTACTCGGGTTCAGTCGTTATAAATGTCATTTTTTTATCTGCTGCTGCTGCTGCTGCTGCGTCGTCATCGTCGTCGATGTCTGGCTAAAAATAACAGTTTGTAGCTCAAAACTTTATTAAAAATTTATAGAAATCTTCTGACGGTGTTGCTGCTGCTGTTGCTGCTGTCGCTTTTGGCGCTGCCTTTTGAGCTTAAAGTTTCGTTCGCCCTGAAAAGTAGGCAACATTTCTGTTGGCTTACCAAGCGGATGGGCTATATTTATAGTGGGCGTGGCCGCTGTGCGCTGCCCAATTCGTGGGTAGCCAAGGGCACTGGCATTTGTATAATTTAATGTGTGTGTGTGTTAGTGGCCAACCGCAGTAGATCAAAGCGCTGGCATTTGGAGTGGCCTTTGCGTAATTGACCGAGAGTAAAATGTATGTATATATATTTATTTCGTATATAGTATGAATTTCGATATGCACATATTAGAGCACGAGTCCTGTTAATGAAATGAACAGCAAACAGCTTTGATACAACTTTAAGAGGGATTAAACTTCAGTTCTTTGATGTAGTGCCTCTGGTTTTGATAAAGTTTGAACAGTATAAAAAAAACAATGTATTCAATATAATGAAATACATGCAGAGTTATGATAGCTTAACTTGTTCAGGAAGATTTTCAATATCCAAAATCGATTTAAAATCGGGTATTAAGTGCTTCAAAATACTTAAATAAAAACGAAGTGTATCCTACTGAAAATTGATAAAAAATATATTAAAAATAACGACTTGCGGTTAAGTTATTAAATAAATTAAAAAATAAAATTAAATAAATAAGGCTACATTTTTTAAGTCATAATTTGAGCATAGATAATCGATTAATTAATTATATTTTATCAATTATAAATTACTCAAAAATACTTCAAAAACCACGAAGTTTATTAAATTGATTAAAAAAAATATTCAAAGTAATGAGACTGTTGTAAATTTTAAAAAAATAAATTTTTTTTTTTAATTTTTAAAAAAAAAAAATTAAAAAAAATAATTTTTAATTTCTCTTATTTTTTTAAAATCCAACCCCTTTTATCCTCTAAAAAATTTACCAAAAGATTGATTCATTATTAAAAATAAATAAATAAATGAAATAGTATTCATGTTACAAATAATGCGATTATAATAATATACTATTTTAATTATTGAGCCTTAATATTAACACACATTCTCGATTAAAAGTGGATTATAAACTCTTTATAAAATTTTTTAAATAAAAAAAAGGTTGTACCAACTTTATCCGAATATTGTCGCTTTTCAACCACTGTACCAAGTGCTTAAAACTTTCGGCAAAGTATTTGTTTGCAGCGATAAATAAAAACTGAAAAACTGCCCGAGCATATTTCATTTTCAGAAAATTTATTATGAACTTGCGAATTGCTGCAGTAAACTTGGCCCCGTCGTCTATCGATGCTGCATGCCTTTTCAGCAGCAAGTTGAGCTGGGTCTGCTTCCAGTTGTATATGCTGTCTATATATAGCACTCTGCCAGGGCTTGAGGCGACTTTCAGCCGGCGTTGAGCTGGGTTAAATGTAGCGGAAGACCCTTAAGGCGACATGAGTAGGCGAATGTCCGAAGCAAAAGCCACTAAAAAGAACTAAAAGACTATAAACGTCTTTGGTCAGGTGGACCCTGAGGGGGGCAGGAAGGAGGCAACAGACAAGCTGCTAAAGGCAGCCCGTTTAGCTGGTAATATCGTCTGGTGCTCGTAGTTTATTTAAATTAAACCTTTTTTACTACAGGTGTGTGTGTGCGTGTTTCTTTTTCAATTAAGTTTCTAGGGCAGCCGCAAAAACAACAACAAGAGAGCGCACACAAAGCGGGCGACGGCAGCAGCAGCTGCTGCTGTTAATAATGATAATGGTGATGATGACGATGACAACGGCAACAACGACAACAACGACAACGTCGTCGCAGAGAAGTCTAACAAATTGCAAAATCCACGTCGAGCCACACCTTGGGCAAACAGCTTCGACTGCAGCAGCAGCTGCTAGAGGCGCCTCTAGTCCGCCACGGTGCGTATACTTAACGCAAAGCCCTAAACCACTAAAACCACTAAGGAAAACAAGCAACGGCGACGGCAGCGGCGACAGTGACAGCCAACGTAGCGAACAGAGACGAAGGCGGGTCGATTTGGTTGCCCAGACTTTTCCGGCCAACGTAGCATTTTATTTAAACTGCAGTTAATTTTCACTAAAACATTTTAATTGTATTTTTGTAATCTGTCTCCGACTAGTTTAACATGCGGCCAAGGCAAACGGCAAAGCTGACAACCAGACGACACAGTAGCCGCCCTCCATGCCACACAGCGATGCACAGTCGGGCGGAATCTGCTGAGAATTGGGTGAAATTTCTGACTGAAATTCGGGCTTACTTTCTTTATGGCTAAGTCACTATTCTTTATAGCACAATTTCCATAATATAAAAAGATTCTTTATTAATTTTATCACGATATAAATATTTCTAATTAACTCTGTTCAATTTGGTTTATTTTAATGGGCTGCAATTGTGTTTAATTATAGCTTCTTTTATGTTTCATTTAGTAGATTAATCAAGATCTGTGAGGCACGTTTATATCCCTTTTCCCCCTCTCCCCTTCTGTGATTACTTTTAGAGCAGCTTTTTCTGGCAGTTCAATTCAGTTTGGTCGATTTGCAGACCACAGTGCGGGCGTTTTGCCATTTGCCAAGAACGCCTTAGCCTTTTTCGGCTGGTCGTGGCCGTTTTACAGCTGCGGCCAGAATGGCAAAGCCACTGCCATTTTTAATGCAATAAAAGTCAACTTAAAATATGCAAATTACGGTAGTTTCGAAATTTGTGCAGACTGCCGCGACTTGTGAGCTCAGAGAGCTCCGCCCCTGTCTCGACTCCCGCCCCTGGTTTGCGACTCTTCGCAGCTGTCCAAGTTGGATGCGCAGCTGAGTTTCCTGGTGCGAAATGTCATTAACATTTCTCTGGGCCATGGACTTTTAATTGTCTTCGGTCGGAGGCGCTCTCTCTGGCCTCCGCCCTGCGCCCTGTGCCCTGACCTGGCCAAGACATTAATGTATATTAGTGTCGCAATAAATTAAAAGCATTTTCCTGTTCATATTTGCCACAGCACTTTCGCACTTAAATCTAATTGCAGCACAGCCAGCACAGTCCACAGCAGACCAGATCAGGGCAACACAACGCAACGCAGCGCAGCGCCAAGTGCCGTTTGAAATTGGCCGATTTAGCGCCAATGGGCGGGGCACTGCATAAGGCCGTTTTGTAATCAAATACGCACAAAGCCCAACACAAACTCAGTCCCCCTCTGCTGCCACCCTGCTGGGGCCCGGCAAATCCACTAATGAGCCGTATCGTGTTACTGCAGCGACAAAACTTTGGGCTGCCCTTTGTATTATTTGGGGGAAAAACACGAGAGAGAGAGCGCGCACACAAAGCGCCACAAGGAAGGCATCGAGGCATCGAGGCCCTCGAGGTGTTCTTCTTCCTTTGGCAATAACAAAAGCATCAATTCCAACAATGGGCGAAGGGATGAGGCAGCAGGGGAGGCAGTGCGAACGGGGGCGAAGGTCTCCAGGGGTCGTGGTGGGTCGCGAGTTTTCATCGCTAAGCCGCTTAGCACAAGGTGTCAAGTTTAAAAATCAATTACTTCAAAGTATTACAAAAAGATTTCAGCCCGCCCACACCTCTCGTCCTTCTCCTTTATCCAGTGCTTCCAATCACGCCCCCGCGCAGCACTTGGGCGTGTCTTTGGGTGTTGCCTGACGACAAAAAAAATATATATTTGTAAACACGTAATGCGAGTCGCGAGCAATCGATGAAAGTGCTCGAGTGCCGAGCACGCTAATCCCCATGACCCGTTCACAATAGACTTCTTGAGGATTATCATAGTGTTGCCAAGGGCAGCTTAAGCCATATCGGAAATATCAAAAATAGTTTAAACAAAAATAGCTTCGCAAGTTGAGCGATTAAATATCATGCTTACTCTTTAACGATTAGCTGTTATGCAGATGTTACTGTTATTTGAGTTACGAAAACAATCGAACTATCGTTATCAGCTGCTGCTATTTCAACTACTGTTAGTGATTCAATGCAAGCTATGTTAATGTTAAGAATCGCATACAAAGAAATGTTAAGCTCAAATTCATTTAATGTAAAGTCTGCCCAAGACATTCGAACTAATCGATAAATTTATGTAATTGCAACTGCTGTCTATGTTAACTTCAATGCAAGCTCTGCTTATGAACTGAAGTGCCTCTTAAGAAATGTTAAATTTATACTAATTAAATGTGTGATTTATCTGTTACCGGAACAATCAAAAGCAAAACAAATGCTCTTAATGCAGCTCTTCTTTGTGTTAGGGTTTATTTTAGAAATGTTAAGCTTATGTTGATTAAATATTTTTTCTGTTAAACTATAGTTTGATATACATATATCGCAGGCTAACATATTTATGTTAGCTAACATATTTATGTTTACCTAAGTTGATAATTGAGCTCCTGTTAGTGAAGCCTAACTCTAATTTACTTTTGTGAAAACTTACTTTAAATGGGTTAAGTGAGTTGTTCATTTGGGAACAAATGGTAGAACTACATTAGACACTCGTCCCACATTTTTAAGCAGACCATAACATGCCTTATATGTTAGCTAGTTTCCCTGGCGAAGCAGTGATAGATCTGGCACATCAGTCATTAGGCAGTTTTAGGCAGCAGGAAATGTATCTAGGTTCTGCTTCGTAGCGCCCTTTTCACATGTTGCTGGCTTGGCAAGCCGTGTAAAATTCATAGCATAATTTTAGGCACTCGCGAGATGCGGCAGAGCGTGCTCTGTACAAGTTCACAAACTTAAATTGCGCAGCGAATGTATTTTGATGGCACGCACAAGCTGCCAGCCCCCTCCCTCTCCTCCTCCCTCCCCCGCAAACTGCTTTGCCGACACATGCAAACTGCGTTGCGTAGCCTTTGATTGATGAAGTTGTTCTGGAGACGGGTAGAGAGAGACTGGGAGGAGAGGCGAGGAGGGGCGAAGGATCATGGGAACTGAGCCCAGCCGAGTGTTTAGCACTAATGGCAGCTTAAATTAGATTAGAGAGCACGCTCGGCTCGGCTGGAGGATGTGGTGGTTGTGCGGAGCGTGACCAACGCATTTGCCATTTCCGTTTCCCATTCCCATTTGAATTTACATTTTTATTTTGATATATACATATATTTCTTCTTTTTTTTTGCCTCCCATTTATTTAAACTATTTGGCTGCCTTCGAAAATTTCCCCCATATTAAATATCAACTCATAAAAATCGCACAAAAACACATAAATAAGATTTATTGTTATAGTTGCCGCTCACACACACACACACACTCGCACACGCAGCGAACTCTTTGCGTGTTCATTACGTATACGCAATGTGTGCAAGGTTGGAGAGCTGTGAGTGTTAAATTAAACGTAAAAAACGTGCTAAAAATTAAACACAAATATTTGCTTAGAGCCATTGGAATGCCCTTGCCGCAGGGTATACGAATGCGGTCACTCGGTTTGGGCTAAATTTTAATTTTTCAGGCAATAGAAAAACCAATGAAATTCCATTCATAATTCACATTAAACGAACTGAAAAAGCATTAAAATTATTCAATAAAATAAATTGAAATATTTATTGTTTTTTATTTTACATTTGATTTACAAGTGTATTTGCAGTTTACTTTGCCGTAGGCTCTTTTCTCTCTCTCTCTCTCGACTTTGCTGTCGTGTCAAAAAACTAAACACGAAAAATTTTATTGTTTGTTTTTCTGTTTTTGGCCTGAGTGGGTACAGTGTGTGCGTGTGTGTGGAATTTCATGGTTACAAATAGTTAATGTACAGTTAATTATTACATAATCACTCGTCCGCACGACACACCACATACCACAAACAGGAACCGGACCAGGTCGGTCCCCGAACTGGTAAGCACTAGAAAGTCCGTTGACTCTCCTGCTTAAATTTACAAATGCCCCTCGATAGTTGCTCGGTGTTCCTGCTACTACTATAAATATTAATTATAAACCCAACACGAGCACGTGATCATTATCATCATAGCAACAGCGCAAAGAGTTGATTACCTTGACCCACAACAAAAGCTCCGGGAACGGGTTGGTAAACAACAACTACACCTGAAGTGTGGCCTATTTTTAAACTACTTCCGAAGGCACAATAATTATATATACCAACCTGACAGTGACAACTCACTCTTATTTATAGAAAGGGTTAGAACAGTAAACGGTTTCTTATTTAATTGAACAACAATTACAATCACAGTTGATAAAGGTTACGCATGCGAGACTTATGGAGTCAAACTTTTAACGATTCTCAGTTTACGGTAATAAACAAAGGCATGTTTGTTATATTTATATCAACAAAAAGTGGAGTAGAATAACAAAATTGGATAGGTAGTTCTAAGTTGAGACCAACCAACTAACAATAATGATAAGTTACTTCCAACAAATACTTTCATTTAAGGTGTCAAGGTGTGATTAAAAGTTTGTAGGTAGGAAGTTGTTAAATTTATGAAACTTTAGTGTAATAGAGATAGTGAAGGAAATGTATACTCTATACAAATTTAATATTTTATATTTCCTTTTAAACTTGTTACATTAACTCTTTTATGCTTCATATTTATTTAATTAAAGTTCTGTGATAAAAACTCATGGCCTCATGTTTTAGGCTAACTGTTAATGTTTCTCAGTTGAATGTTTGAGGTTATAAACAAAGAAATATTTGTTAAATTTAAATATTTACAGAAAGTTGAGTGTGAGCTTGGCTAATCTGCTTTTATAGTTACTCAGTAATATACCCAATGTAGTTTTACTATAATTAAGCTAGTTTATTTCCTGTAGATTCTATAAAAGAGAAATATTTCACCCTTAGCTGTTCTACAGTAGCTCTTTCATTATTTTGGAAATAATAAATATTTGATAAATTTAGTCAGTTGTCAATCAACTAATTCCTGTTGAATCGATTCTCTCTTTAAAACTTCGAGGTTAGAGACGACATATTTGTTATAATCTTATCAACAGAAACGAGACTATTTTTCTTTATTCAAGGAATTACTATGAGTTCCAAGAAGTGAGCTTAGCTTAATCAGCATTCATAGGTACACAGTAATTTACTTCATGAAGTTCTACTAAAATAAAGATAATGAACTTTATGAAGACTACATAAAAATGAAATGCTGTTATTATATTATGAACAATGATTAACTTGCCTACCTTACCAAATTCTATTCTAACCATTTCCCCTTGTACTTAATATAGTTTTTGCAATATTCAATCAAGCAAAGAGCAACAACAACAATTTCTAATTAGATAAACTGCCATAAAAAGGAGCGCACTTTATCCCTGTCAGACTTAGCCATAATTCTAGTCAGATATTCACCACAATAGATATCATTGCCTTATATTGCCTTTTAAATCGTAATTTATGCGAGTCTTTGTCTTTCACAATTTTCATGGCTTTTCTTTTACCAACCGCAGTGGAATAAAACACACACACACACACACACACACAGAGAGAAAGGGAAAATGTCAACGTAAGCGCAATAAAAGTAAAATTCACCATTTGCTTGTTGCTGTCGCAAATTAAACCCGTTGTCCCCCCTTCCCGTGCTCGCCCTCCACCATGTAGCCCTGCACAACCCTAGCACTTGCCCCGTGTATTGTATAATAATAACATAAAATAATTTATGGTTGCATGAAAGTCGCAAAAATGCTTCTGCTTTTGCTGCTGCTGCTTCTGTTGGAAGTTTTTGGCTGCTCGCCTCGTGTGGAGCAGCTGCCACAGTCAGCTGGAGGAGCTGGGCGGGGCAAGGCGAGCCTAGCCAGCTCTTTAGAATTTTGTAGCATGTTTTTAGGCGTCGACATACACACACAGAGGCACGCACACACGTACGCAATTTCTATGCCGTACAGCATCAGCAACGGCGAAAAACTTTCATTTTGTATGGATCTGCTGCGCTTTTCCAACACTGGCGCCTTTGTAATCGGAACTCTGTTGCTTGGCTTCTCTTCCTTCCCCCTCTCTCCCTGGTTCCGCTCATGTTCTGAAGCGGCGACTTCAAGGCGTTGCGGGCATTTTTCGGGCTTTTGTTTTAAAGCTTTTTGGCGCTTTGAATCCTTTTTGTGAATCTGAAGCACGCGCTGCATTTGATGTTGGCGAAAATTCACAAATTCTGCCCGCGCACACACAAAGCGAGCAGAAAAATGCAGCAGCAGACGCAGCAGCGCAGCCAGCAGAGGCAGGCACGCCCTGAGGGGCAGGCGTGAGGTGCAGAGGGGGCTGGGGGCGGTGCAGATTGTCCTTTGTGCCCGGGCACGTAAATTGTGCAGATAAGCGACGTAATTTGCTTTTTGTCTCGACACGCCAAACGCGCCAGTGCCATAAGCAAAGTCGCAGCTAAAGTTGTGGGGTATATTAAGCTATGAGATACTCATTAAGAGGGGAGTGGCAGGGAAATGGTGCGCCTTGAGTTGAGCAAGAAATAAGTGTAATTCTTACTCTTCTTGAGCTTTCAATTTGTAGAGCATTTTAGATATCCTAGTGACTTATCTTTTCCTTACTCTTTACCAAAATTTTAGGGTATATTGAGCTAAGAGAAACTCACAACAAAGCTGAGGAGTATATTAAGCTATGAGATACTCATTAAGAGGGAATGGCAGAGAGTAGAGCACCCTGAGTTGAGCTACAGTTGCAACTATGTTGAATTCTCACTTTTCTTGAGCATTTAATTCGATGAGCACTTGAGATACCCTAGTGAGTCCCATTGCTTTTCCCCTTTCAAAAAATGGTATGGCATAATGAGCTACAAGAAACTCACAGCAAAACTGAGGGGTATATAAAGTTGTGAGTTACTCATTAGAAAAGGGAGTGACAGACAGAAGTGCGCCTTAACTTGAGCTAAAATTGCAACTAAGTTAGAATTCATACTCATCTACAGCTCTCAACTTGTAGAGCACTTGCCATAATCCTACCTGAACCTTTGCCTTGGGTATTAGCAGCAAGTTGTGGGATATATAGAGCAAGAAGATACTCATTAGAAGACAAGTGACAGAGAAGTAAGGGTGTAAGGTTGTGCTGAAGTTGCACTCTTAATTTTTACACTTCTTCCTGAAAAGCAGCTAACCCACTATCTCTCCCCTCTCTGCATACCTACAGCAAGTTGTGGGGTATATTAAGCTGCAAAATACTCATTGAGAGTAAAGTGACAGTGCAGCTTGTTAAAGCTATAGCATCTGTTGAGCTATAACAGGAACTGAAGTGGATTTCTGATAAAGAGTATTCTTTTCAAGCTCTCTATTTTAAGAACTTTTGGGCAAACTTATTTCCTCGCTTTTCCTGTATTCTCACAGCCAATAGTGAGGTACTTTGATCTATTATATAATCATAAAGCATCGTGAATCTTTATATTATTATCACTCTTCAGAGGCTGAGCTACACTAACTAACTCGCTTTTCCTGGACATTAACAGCAAATTGTGGCTACTTGTTCATTAAGAATGAAGTGAGTGCGCAGCTTTCCTATAAAGTTGAATTAGAGATGCAATGAAGTTGGAAACTTCAAATAACAAAACTCTTCTAAGACTAAGCCACCCCACCGCCTCGCTTGCCCAGGGTATCTGCAGCTTTATGGCTGTCATAGGAAATGCGACACTTAAACACAAATTCACGGGGCGTCCAATATTTTCAACGCAGCGCAGCTGTTGTCATTTCCCAAAAGCAAAAGGAAAACCTATTTAAGCGTTTTCCCCTCTCCATCCTTGCCCCTTCCGCACCCCCGTCGAGCTGTTAGAGCCTCACTTCATGCTTAATTAATTAGAGCCGCAGGTGGGCAACCAAATCACCTGGCAACCTGCTTGTCAATCCATCTCGCGGGTAATTAAAAATTCAATAGAACGCGAAGAAGAAGAAAAAGAAGCTGAAACAGCTGAAGATTCACGGCTGGAAAATGAAAGATATTTCGCGGGTCTGTGCATATTTTGTAGTTTTCCACGAATTAGAAATTGTCAGATTCCAACAGAACTTAGAAACTTGCAACAATCTTTGTTTGCTGCCACTCTCTCTCTCTCTCTCTTCATCTCTCCCTCTCTCTGTGTTGCTCCCCCAGCTAAAGCAATTAGCAAGTTCGCAAGTTGTTGCTGCTCTTCGTTTGTTTTCCGCCTGCTGCTGCTGATGAAAATCCTATAATCCACTCACTATGCGGGTTCAACTCTCGCCGGAATGCACCTGTACAAAATAAACGCTTACTAAAAGTAAAGAAAACTAAAAAAAACTATAAAAAAGGGGAAGGCACCGCAAATAACAAACACGCGCTCATTTTTGCTGACAGAATTTCCGTCTTTCTACCATGTCTGGTTTTTTTTTTTCACCGGGTTGGGGATTTTTCGCCGCAAAGTTTGTGCGGGTTGTTGCGGTGACGTCTCCCGGAGGCGGCTGCTGCTGCTGCACTCAACATGTTGACAAGTTTTTCGGTTGTGCGAACAAACTTGCCAAATGGCCAACTGTCACTCAGCCATTCAGTCAGTCAGTCAGCCAGTCAGTCAGTCAGTCGGGCAAGCAAGCGGAGCGGCAAGCAGTCACTCAGTCAGTTAGTCAGGCGCTGTTTACTCTTCGTTGCATACTTTTAGGCGGCTGCTTAGCTGCAATGCATTATGCTCGCTGCCTGCCCGTCTCTCTCTCTCTCTCCCTCTCTCTTACACTCTCTGCGAGATTTATTATGGCCCCTTGCTGCTGCTACTGCTGCTGTTGTTGTTGTTGCTGTTGTTGCTGTGGATTTCGCCTTCGTGTGATAAAATGCTTGACACTTTTCTAAACGGCCAAAGTTTTTGGCTGGCAAGAGATTGTCGTTTGCTGCTAGCCAAAGCCCCCCTCCCCTGCCCAGTCGAACTTGGCCTGCAGCTGTCTTGCTCTCTCTCTCTCTCAGCTACTTTTTAATGCGTTATAATGCTTGTCTCTCGCTGCTGTTGCTGCTGTTTCAACTCCCCCTGCCCCCCTGCTGTGCCATGCTGTCTTCTGTCTTTGCAGTTTGTTGACATTGTCTGGCTTACAGGGCGCATAAAGTGGAAATGATTTACGCAGTTGCCCACTTGCATATGTGTGTGTGTGTGTGTGTGTGCGTGTCTCTCGAGTGTGTGCGTGCGCGTGCGTGCGAGTGTGTGTGTGTGTGGCCCAAAGTGCCAGGCATAATAAATAGCCCAGCTTTCTGGCCAGGCACTTTTGTCAAATAGCGTCGAGCTACCAAAAACATGTGAAAAGTGTTTTGCCAAAAGTTACCTGAGAAAGGCAGGCACAGCGGAGAAAAGGAGGGAGTAGAGTAAGAGGCAGATGAAGAGCTGCAGAGCTTAGCGCTAACGGGACATAGTCAGCCCGAAAGCCAAGTGGAACCACCCGAAGTCACCCAAAGCTAACCATCGCTAAACAGAGTTAGCCAACAGCAAGTTGAGAAGGAGAGATGAGAGACGGGGAGATGGGAGAGAGAGGTAGTGGCAGCTGTGGGAGAGTCGCCTGGCAAATGCAGCTGCCAGGTGAGCAGCAACTTTTCAATCAACTCGCTCTTTTGCCGTTTGGTGCCTTGTGAGCTTCGTCGCTCCGCCTCGACTTTGTCAGCGAAACAATTTGCACGACGTTTAGAAAGCAATTTTACAGTCAATCTCAGCAGTAAGTGGACGTTGATTTTCTCAGTGCGCCAGTCAAGCTATGAAGCTACACAATGACTCGAATGCAGACTTGGCGTAATTACGTTCCTTTAAAGAGTGACATTCGTATTCTGAAGTGCATAGATGAATATGTTGTTTGTGCTTAATTAAAAAAGGCGTTTGATAACCACTTTTTACCCTTTTTTATTTTTTAATTTTTTTTTTTTTTTTTTTTTTTTTTTTTTTTTTTTTTTTTTTTGATTTTTTTTTTTTTTTAAAGTTTTTTTTTTCCTATTAAAAAAACCAAAAAAATATTAATTGTTTTTTTAGGGGGGGGAAATACAAAAATCGGACTTTCAAACGACCCTCGTAATTTATATATTTAATTGAGGCATTTTCTAGCTTGAAGTTGCTTTAATTCTATGAAGTTCTTACTAAGGAACTCATTTACCCCATTAGTCATTATTTATTATGTTATTTTAGTGAGATTAATCTAAGGTATTTTTATACCCTTCGACCATTGAAAATGGTCAAAAAAGGGTATACTAACTTTGTGCTAATGTATGTAACAGGCAGAAAAAGCGTGGGAGACACCACAAAGTATATATATTCTTGCTCAGGATCACTAGCCAAGTCGATTAAGCCATGTCTGTCTGTCTGTCCGGATGCCCGGCTGTCCAGATGAACACACAGATCTCAGCTATTATAAAAGCTAGAGACACCAAATTTGGCATGAAGGTTTCTGTGTACCCGGCGGAGATGAAGTTTATTTCAAATGTATTTCATTCTGAAAGCCCCAGAAAAAGCTAAAGCTAGTTGTTTATATAATATTCTAAACATTCGTATTTTCAATCTTTGTAATATTTTATAATAACTAAATTTGCTTTTATGCTGATTCTATCATAACATAATTATATGCAACGCGCAGGTGGCAGTTTTGGGGCATAAACTCAATTTTTACAGAAAGAGACATGAAATTTTCGATTAGTATTAGTATTACTAATGGTATGACTGAATTTGGGCTTTTTAGTCCACGTTCGCTTAATATTTAGGGAGATACATACAAAAAAAATAATTTATTGACATTCTTTGTGTAACTCAATTGTATTCCAACCTTTCTCTTGCATTTCATTTTTTTAGTAAATTAAATAAAACGATATTTCCAGACGTAAGCAAATTTACTGCCGACTTTGTATTAAAAACTTGTGGAACATTTGTTTTTTTTGGCACGGTTCGTCTGTAAATCGCTTTTAAAATAATAAAAGATTTTCAAACAATTATTTACAGCAAATAACTAAATCGATTTCGTCAACTTTAATTAATTAAGGCTCTGTTACTGAAGGCGGTATAAATATAACAAAAATTTCCTATAGTGCAATTTTATATATATCCTGAGGCATTGTCACCAGGTGTATTCTTACAAGATTCAACTTTTTCGTAGAGAAACCCGCTTAAATTTGAGAAAACAGTTCAGTGTATCTTATTTAAAATAATTGATAAATAATTGAACTATAACTATCAGGCTTCCTATACAAATGAATACTGTGTTTTTTGTGCCATTTTTAAGCATTGCCTTTAAATGCAAATCTTGTTCTGTTAATCGGAAGAATTGAGTAAGCGGCTTCCACTTAAGCACATCCAAGATTTTCTAGCTAGCATTCATTACTTGTTTTGAAAATTGTTCATAATTGTAGAGTGTATTCAATGTGTACAATGAATCTGTTTTTATTCTTCTTTGTTATACATATTCTTATGTGTTCTCACTTCATTTGCACTCAGTTAACAAACAACATAAGCAAGATTGCTCATGTGCCCCAAAACTCCAGAAGCATTTGCCTTCTGCTAATGGAGAGTTAAGCGGCAATAAATGTGAAGCTGGGAGGAACAGGTATAGAAAAAGAAAGGAAGAGAACAAAAGAGAGAAGTGCAGACAAGCAAGAGAAACCTAGGTCACTTGGCAACTCTTGAAGGAGCGAAAGCAAGGCGCAGTCCGGAAAACAAAGCGAAAATGGAATGAAATATAATCATAAATGGGCAACCACGTGCTGCACTCGCCAGTTGCACGTTGCACGTTGCCAGTTACCCCCAATGAGGTGTTAAAGTTTCGTTGCACTTTTGAGTTAGTTAAATATTTAAATTTATTTATTGGCCGCCCTTGGGCCAGCCCGGGGCAGCCTCAGGAGGCATGAGACGTTGCCTTGGACGGCTATTTAAAATAATCAGGAAACAAAAAGCAGAACGCAAACTTACCGTGTGCATCTTTGCCTAGTCCAGAGCCACCAGAGCTGCCCATGCCCATGCCGAGTGCACTGCCGTGTCCTCCATCCTGCCCGGATCCGCCGGACATGGAGTGTTGGTGCGCTAATGTGACCGGCATTACGAGAGCCGCAGCAAGCAGCGGAGCCATAAAAATTTTCCACATTGTTAACGTGGCCATTTGACTTTTATTGCACTTCATTTTCCTGCTCCACTCTCTCTGTCTCTGTCTCTCTCGCGCACTCACTCTTTGATAAATATATATAGAGTATGTAGTATATATAGTTCTGTAATTTCTTTTGGCTGCAGTTGGCTTCCTTGTGGTTCCTCGTGGTTCCTCTTTCTGCTCTGCTCGCCGCTTGTTGATTTTAATTTGATGTGACTTAAGTTGGATTTGGTTTGCAGATTTTGCCAGGCTGCTTCTGCTCCTGCTCCAGCTTCGGCTGCAGTTTGGGCCGTCTGGCTGCCAGTTTATGCTTCACTACTCTCTCTCCGGTCCACCTGCTCCGGCTACAGTTGTTCCTCCTCCTCCTGCGCGTGGAAGCACATTTCGATTTGCTGCCTCTGCTTTTCTCTCTCCTTCTTCTCTTCTCTTCCCTGCGCGCTGCAAGTGCCCAAAGAAAGAAAACCGGAAAAGAGAGGAAAAAAGAAATGGAAAATTTCATCAGTTCCTGAGTACGTTGGGAAAAACTTTCGCGGCACCGAATGTGGGAGAAGCTAGTTAAAAAGTTGAAGAACTTTGTGTTAAAGTCAAATTGAAGCCGCAATTATCGAGTTGTAAGGCGGTAATACGCCCACAACTACGCGCAGATGTGCCAATTCCCAACTGAGGTTGCCCCCGTCCCTCCGACCCCTTCCTCTCTCGCGGGGCTAACAATCTCTAAGTAGCGTTTGGATGTCAAGTTGGTCAACCCGAAAAAAAACAGTCGAAAGTATTATGAAACTTGGGCTCGGAGGTAGATTATTAGCCACATAATATAGATTATTTATAGCAGACACAAGTCTATAAGGTCTGCAGGGGAACTTGGAAATACTTTGAGCTTATACTTTGTGTATAGCTTAGGTTGGAGGTCGTTGGTGATATGAAAATAGGCACTTTTACCTCATAAAGTACCTATGCCTTGTCTTATAGAATATAAATTGCTTTTCTTTGATTAAAGTTTATGAAACCGTCTCAAGTTTTACTTACTCTACACTATATATTATATATAAATAGCTCCCTGCAGCTACCATCTTTGATATTAAGAACCAGTTCCATTCACTGCTTGAATTTGAATTTCCTAGAACAGCGTTTGCTTTGAATGCTGTTCACAGCGAACTTCTTATGGTTTCCATCGAGTGAGTACACAATAACTCAATGATATTTCATATGGGTTTGGCGAGTGCAGGGGGGAGGAGCCTGCGTGGGGTAACATGAGATTCACTCAAAGGCAGCAGCTGCAGCTTCTTGAATAGCAACCTCACATACCCATTCCCATTCCCATTGCCATTACCCCCCAGCAAGTAGAAATCCAACAGCAACAAACAAAAATTTACAATTTCCGGAGAGTCCCTAGCTACCTCAAGCTGTCCTTGCACCTCCCCCCCCCCACTGGCAACCCCTTTGCCATCAGCACAGAAGATTGTCAGAGTTCGATAAAAAAAAATAAGCAAAAGAAAACTGTGCGAGAAAGGAAACTCGAAGAGGATGCGACTGTCGGCAGGAGACAGAGAAAATAACTAACATAAAAATTAAGGTTCCAAATTTGACACACGACACAGAAAAAGGCAAAAGCCAGTCATATATCTTTTTCCTTTGCGAGCACAGAAAGAGAATCTATAAAAATTCTGGGATGCAAATAATAATGATTTGCAAATACAAAACGGAGCAGGAAGAGGGGGAGGAGTGGAGCTGGGGAGTCTGACAGGCAGCTCGAAGGTCGCCGCCAACAAAGAACAAGAAAAAAAAGGTAAAAGGTAAGAAAAGGTGGCACGAAGAAGAAGCAAGATATGCTGACAGGAGAGAGGAGGGGGAGTAGGCGGAGGAGCAAGGTGAGGTGGGCAAAGGTAGCGCTAATAAATAGACACACAAAGGCGGATGCCAAGGAAGGTTGCAACAGATACGACTCGCAAAATGTAAAAGGTTCCACAGACTACGCAAAGATAAGATGCTGAATGGGATCGAGGAAGGGAGACAGGAGTAGGGGCAGGAGCAGGCAGGGGAGTCACCAGAGTCACCGGCAAATCAATAGAAACGCAACCTGGGCAATTTTTAAGTTTGGTCTGACCTTTTTTTTGGCGATGCCCTGCCGGGTTAGGGTAGCACAGGTAAGTCAATGAGTTGGCAAAGCTTTCTTGAATTCGTGCAGAGTACCCCCTTTACCAAGTTGTTCTCCGTTCAGTAGTGCATACAGTATTCGCAATACCCTAATAAACTTGACTTTCGAATTTCTCTTGTCTCCACTTCTGTTTCCATTGTCATTTTGTCAACGCGCCCGCCGAGTGTCGTCACTGGGAATGAAATAGGATGGCTCCGAGAATATGGAGAATAGATGTGGGCATGGGGAATGCGAATACGAATGAGTGAGAGGGGTCTGGCAGGGGGGCGGGGGGATGGGGAATAACGATAAGAATGTAAGACATTGCAATAAGCGACCAAATGGCCATGAGATAAAGCGAGGCGCAAGGCGAACAAAGGAATAAGGTGCCAATGTGAGAGCAATAATAATGCGACAGCTGATAACGACGATGGCGCTGATGATGATGATGATGAAGATGATAATGAAGTTGATGATGAACCTGATGATGATGTTGGCAATGATGTTTCGTGATGATAAAACTAATGGTCCGACGGCAATTATGAAAATGCTGTTTAGGTTTTTAAATATCGCACAATACGAGGATAAAAACTGAATGGACAACTTCAGCTGCACTTGAGCAATTTGCGCACAGTCGAGTGCGCACATTAACCCAGAGAACAAACAGACACACACACACACAACACACAGTGGCTCTGACAATCACATGTACAATGGCAGAGTGAGAGCTCAAAACAAATAGCACAACAAAGAGCGAGGCAAAATCAACATGGCGTACTGGCGCCGGAAACGGAAACGTCGGCCGGTCGAACGACCGACCCAACGACCGATAGACAAACATTCAAACAGCAACAGGAAGAGGAACAGGCAGGGGGACAGTGAGAGGGGTTGTGGAAGTGGAATGAAGAATACAAACTGGCCAAGAATGTGGAATACAAACGAGACTCGCATGCTCTTCAAATGCGGCAAATATATCGGAGTAGTGCGATATAAATCGAAAAAGCTAAGAAAGTTTTATTTAGAGAAGACTCTAGTAACTGAAATAAATTTGTGTTATAATTATAATTAATAAAAATAAATATAATATTATATTTTTGCTATTCAACTAAGAAAAAGAAAACTTTTATAGAAAATTTTATAGAATTAGCGATAGGTCAGAATAAAATCCTTATCCTAATTTACTATAATTTTCATTAAACAATAAATAACTAACGAATATATTGAGAGAGGTCAACAAATCAATAAATAAGTTTGGTTCTTTCAAACTAATATATTTTTATGCAACTAACAAGAATTGTGGCCAATATAAAAAAAAGAAAAACCAAATAATATTCGAAAAATATATTAATCATTTATTATTAAAAGGAAATATGATACAAAAAAGTTAATGACTTCTCCGATAGGAATTAATTTTAGTTTGTTTTATTTTAATGAAACTCACATATTGTGAATTAGGTTACAAATATCGAATGACCAATTCGAAGCGACATATATGTGGGGAAAACCTAAACAATTTACAATTTCATTATACTTTTGAAAGAACTATCAATAACTCCTTAAAATACTCAAAAATATATACATTATAAAACAACTAAATAAGTTCATACATTTTTCGATTTTATTATAAAAACCAATTACTTATTGATATTTAAAAACAGATTGTAATTTATTAATTACATAAGGAAAAAAAATTTTAAAAATATACTTGCTATGCACCTTCAAAAATATTTAATAGATAGATACGTGTATGTTTATTTTATTCAAACATATATTCAATCAATCTACCTTTTAATGCAAAAAGAATATAATTCTAGTATATTATAATAATTCAGAACTATGTAGTTTGCAAAAGTATTTCAAAACTCTTTAGAGAACTATCTATTAATAATTTAAAATACATCGAAACACATGCATCATAAAACTATCGAGCGAGCTTAGAGCAATTCTAAGCTACCCTAAGCAGTTAAATTATCCCTTTATACTCTTTGGTTGGTCAAAAGGAATGAGAAAGAATGGAAAATGGCAACATTTGATAGACACATTTTATTGCACAGCAGCAGCTCCAGAGAGCGCAAGGACTTGTCGAGGCATCGAGCAATCTGACATGCACCACAAGTGCCACACACACACACACACGTGGCATAAGTGTGTGTGCGCTCGTGCATGTGTGAGTGTGTGTGTGTCTGTGAGCCACTCTAGACAATGGCCCGTCAATAGCTGCCTCGGCGTTTCCTGCCCTCCGCATGCCACAGTAAACACAGCTGAACCACAGCGACCCTCCGCTACATTCCCCCTCCCCCCTCATGTAGGACTCGTTGTTGTACTAGTTTATTATTCCCGCTAGTCTCATTCTTTTCTATTTGGTCTAAATAAATTTTTATCATGTGCAAAAGTGCGGCACAAGGTCCAGCCAAGCCAACAAGCAGCAGCAGCGGCAGCAGCAGCATCCAGGACGATGAGGATGACGATGTCGGGCAACTGTCGGACGTCGGTGGCATCAGTCCATCATGCCGTGCAGTTGGCTCCGTCATTCCGGGCGTTATTCATTTATTCATTCACTCCACTCGGCTGCGCTGTTTCTTATGGTTTTTGTGGTTATTGAAGCGATCATTCGGAACATGCACAGCATTTTCATGTTTGTTATTTTCTCTCTTGCGTTCTTCGCTTCTCTGCGTCTCCGCTTTGCCAGCTTTTGCTTTTATTGCGGCACCCTCGCCACCCTGTACATCCTCTTTCGTTTCCCACTCTCTCTCTCTCTTTCTTCTCTGTCCCTCACTCGGTCCATTATTAATGGCCAAAACGTTTAATATGCGAATTTAAGAAAATTACTTTCATAACACGACATTAATGGCGACATATAAATGGCATTACTCGCCTCCCCCACTCCTGCTCCTCCTCCTGCCCCACCCACACACACGTATCGAAACTTGCTGCTGGTGCGAGCTTATAACGCATATCTGATTTTTAGTGTCGATGAGATTTATGTTTCCGCTCGGACACTGCTCGAATCTGGACTCGTGGCGAATCGTTCACGCTCTCGTTTTCGTTCTCGTTCGTACGTTGCTTGACTTATGGCCAGCGCTTAAGCCGCGGACTTTATGTGCAGCTGCTGCCGAAATTTATGCCCCATCACAGATACTATATATGCGTGCAAACCAACATATATCTTATACTATATATACATATGATATATATAAACACATGTGGCGAAATCGGAATTGGATGAGTACTTTGCTTATTTATTGTCTGCACTTGCTGTACGATGAGTTTGTGTGCACTTGCGGCCACGCAAATCGATTAAAATCGCTTTTAATATGACACTGCAAAGCTGTCGTTATGGTGACCCAAAGATGGAGTATCAGAGTATAAGTCACGATAAATTGAAGAATTTACTGTGCACGGTGCGAGAGTTGCCAGAATTTTGATATATCTTAAATCATTGAGTTTCTCTGAGAGATTGTTGATGCTTTTGATACATTATATTTTGTATATTTATTTCAGGAAATCTGGGCTCAATTTTAGAATTTTTACTCATTAAAATTGTTAACTCAATGCAAAAAACTGCATTCAAAAAACCTGTTTAGTTTTTTGAGTTAGTGCATTTCATTTAACTCTATCAGCTCAAAAGCAGGCAACAGAAATTTGAATACTCAAGACTTCACACCAGGACTGCCAGGTCAGCCTTTTTTGGGGCAGGATTTTATATATTTGATTAAATTTGTTCTGTATTTATTGTTCAAACGTAATTTTTATATATTTATAATGAAATTGTTCCAAAATCAACTTATAACCAGCTAATTTGTATACAAATCTTTATTGCGGCTTTTGATTCGATCTTCAATCAAAAAAACGAACATGGTTAAGGAAGAAATATTTCAATTATTATGGTTTTTATAAGCCATATGTCGATTAGGACAACTTGCTACCATTATGACAATATTGATAGTGCACGAGAAATGAAATGAATTTAAAATGAATTAAATTGTAATCCTTTTGTTTAATCAAAAATATATTGTACTGTTTTGGTAATTTTTCTCGTATCCTATCCGTTTTTTAGAAGTCCTGCTCTTTAAATTTTGACACTAAATAAATGTATTAAATAAATTCAGCTCAATATATGTATATTATTTACCAACGAATTCATTGTCAGAAAATTCCGAAAATTCCAAACATAACCAAACAAATCCTCATGCTAATTTAACTCCAACAGCACAAAAGTATGCAACACACAAATCTGCACACAGACAATTCAATATCGCACAGCAAATCAAACAGATGCCCCACAAGGGAGCAGCAAGCAGCCCCATCAGCATCAGCCACTTTAATGTGGCGTTGCCAACTTGACTGGCTGTTTCAATAAACTTATGCAAATATTCAATTTGAGGAATTCGTTTTCTCACTTTTTTTGACAAATGATAAGGCCAAACAAAAGGCAGCCAGGCAAACAAACTTTTCACACCCAGCGCAGGCGGCGTAAAAAGGATGTCCCGCATTTGCTTATCAAAATTAAATGGAGCCACAAAGAGGGGCGGAATAAGAGTGAGGGAGAGTGTGTGGAAGAGAGTGAGGGAGAGAAAGAGAGGGGAGAGAGTGGGTAGAGAGAGAGAGAGTGGGCAGAGTGAGAAAGAAGTCATAATGGCGGAAATGCAGAAGTCTAAAAGTTTGAGCAGGTTTTCATCATGCAGGACACACACACACATACACGCACACGTACAGGCACATCAGGTTGAAAGGACTCCGAGTGGCGGGCCTGGCCTGATGTTGCTGGTGCCGCCTTTAAAAGGAACCCGTTGCTGGCACAAAGTAAATTTCAATTTAACCTTCATCGAGCAAAACTCATTTATATTTATAAATGCGCCGACAACGCAGCGTCGAAAACAGGAAACGAATATAAATAAATGCCCAAGTGAAGAGAGAGAGAATGGGAGAGAACGAGAAAGAGAGAGAGAGAGAGGGGAGAGAGAGAGAAGGAGTGAACACAGGCACAATAAATAAAAGTGTGTGTGTGTGGCCATAATAAAAAAGAGAAGGCACAAACACAAATGCAGCAAAGAACCACAAAACAAACACAAAATTCACACAGAAAGAAGGGGCAAAGGGCAGAAAGGATGTTGGAAGGGGGAGGCATAATAATAAAAATACATAAGCAGGCGATGCGAAGCAGCCCCAAACGAGCGACAGGCCAAAGGGATAAAAATCCATCAAACTTGCAGATAAGCCAAAAGACGAGATGAGCTCCCTGGACTCTCCCCTTCACGGCAGAACTTCAGACTACAGGCACATAAAAGGAGATACTATATTCCAGACCCCACCTTCCCCCCCCCTGTAATGCTTCATTTTGTTAATATAACAGACTCATCATTGAAAATACACGTACACTAAATGCAAAAGGAGCCGCCTCTTCCCAAAGCATAAATGAACTGCACGGCCAAGTCTAGCATGATAAAAATAACAGTAAACTGAGTAAGGAACAAGAAGGTGAAGACAGAAGGCAGACGAGGTGAGGGGAATAGGGTTTTGCTCAGACAAACTGACTCAAGGAAGCGTACTTTAAGCAACATTTCATACAGTTCAGCGCAGTCTTTGAATGGGCAACTTGTTTATTTACTTTTTTTATTTTTTTATTATTTATTTAAATATTTGTTTATGTATTCAATGTCAACTTAATGCAGGCGACTCAAAGGTGTTTAAATAAGCAAATTAATTAGAAAAATCAAATTACATGTTATTTAATTTTGAAGTTTTTAAAGTGTTACTAAAAGTAATTTTAAATGTAATATAGAAATAAATTGAAAGATTAAAAATAGTCGATCATTGCTCAAAGAGTAATAGAAGAAATTTATATTTATTTTATATTTGATCTGAGATGATGCAAATAAATAAGAAAGAGCCTTTATAGGGTGAACAAGATATGGTTGACAAGTCCAGGAATTCCTTGAAATAACTGAAATGGGAGTCAAACTCGCAAAAGGTATAACAATAAATCCACAAGATCTCAGTACATCTTTCCTACAACAAGTAAAGCAAATAAACATGATCCTGCATTTGTTGCAAATGAATTTGGTAAGATTCAAAAACCCAAACAGATGATGCGGATGTATATAAATTGAGAGTATGAAGAATTATATAGTTATATTATTATAATTATTAAAGTTTAAAGACAGTTAGACCAGAATGTACTGTTTGAAATTATCTAAAGAGTTTAATTGTCATCAGCACAGAAAATGAATTTTCGGATACGATCAGAGGAGCTTTTTCTTAACAATTATGGAATGGGCAGCGTGAAAGTATAGGTGGCAATGCTCTAAGAAATTATCGATAGGTGCAGGGTTGCAGTAGGCAAGAATAATCGAGCAGTGAAGTCAGTAGTGAGTTGAAGCTTAGACTTGATTGATCTTGAGAGATAAAGTTGAGAGTCGCACACGAATTATTAAAGATTATCGTTAAAGGAACTCGTTGAAGGAAGTCGCTGAAGATAGATAACGTCGATCAATCAAGTCGGACTGTCGTCGGATGTAGAAGTTGTGTTCTACTGAACAATCTGATTTTGTTAAAGTAAAGTTGAACTTTATAAACTTGATTTATTTAAAATAGCTTAACAATTATCAATAAAAAATGACCTAATATTTCAATGAATATTGCATTTATGAACAAAGGTAAGGGGCATACATAACGTTTAACTTCAAAACATCTATAAAAATGGAATTGATTAAGCATTGTAGGAGAATAAATATTAAATCATACATATATTAAATGGATATATTCAATTGCCTGCTTTATTCATTTTTAAATGCAAATATTGAGTAATAATTTCAGTTTATAATTCAATAAACAGAACACAAACTCGCAGTTTAAATCATTTCAGATATTCCCCCACTTTAATTTTAATATTTTATATCATTTACTTTAAAAACCTTTTTAAATGAACTTTACAGCACTCGAACGCTTGTTTATCCTTTTCCTTTTGCTCTCGAGTATTGCGAGTGAATTAAATGAACATTTTTATGTTGGTTAATTTCCACGGAACTTCGCCAACGCACACTCGGCTCACGCACACACACGCACACGCACACACACACAAAAATCAGCCGCAGAATACTTGAAATTCCCCGCAGTTGCAGCTGAATACCTTATGGATACTCCCATCTCCGCACTCCCCCGCTCTACTCCTTCCCCTGCTGAAGATGGACACTACGCAGGGCTGGAGCTTTATATGCTCTGACGGGTTGTTGCTTTCGTTTGTTGGCTTTGTTTCTTTTTCCGCTAACTCATGCTACCTGCCACAGTTGTTGCTGTTGCTGTTGATGTTGTGGCTGCTACTGTGTGTTGTTCAGATCGATTACCGTTACAAGTGCCAGATACTTGAGCGTAAAAACGCAAACGCACGTGTCTACAAGTCGCAGTCACCTGCTGCTGCTCCCCTCCTCTGCTTCTGCTTCTGTTTCCCCACCTAAGCTGTCTGTCATTAGGAAGATTGATTTCAAAAGCGTGGAACATTTTTCCGCCATTGTTGTGGCAAGCACACGCAAGGGCAGAGACACCTCCCCTTCCCCTCTCCCCGCTCCTTCTAAAGACTCCCCCACCTGTTTGGTTTTTGTTCTGTCAAGCGGAGATCATTTTGATTATATTTGCTGCTGGTAAATACAAATTTAATTCATTTCATATCACACGCAGCACACAATGATGATGATGATCAAAAAACCTCGAGTGGAAAGCGGAAAAAAAGCGTCCCGGGGTCATTCCCGTGAACACACTCGACCTCAGCTGGCGCGCACAGAAAATATTTACCATAAGTTCAGCTGCAACATTAAAGTTGGAATAATCAAGTTTGTTGTTTTTATTTATGCATTAAATTGCATTAAAAACTTTTCTGCAGTTTTTCCCGCAAATATTTGCTTATCAATTTGCTGGGAAAACGGGGAAAATATATGAATGGAAAATCCACATAAAAAGTGAAATTGCTGCGAAACTTTGACAGCTTCTACACAACGTGCCACACACACACACACATACACACACCGTTTACCCCATTGGGGGCTGGGGCTAAAAAGTACATTAAAATCACATTAACCCGTCAACGGTGAACGCTGCGTATGCGTAACTTTTGTTTATGCGTTTTGCTTAATGCCCTTTTGAAGTACACTCACACACACACACACACACACTCGCAGGCAAATTGGGTTTCGCCTTTGATAAGCCAGCATTATGTAATATACGTTCTATAGAGTCATATATCTATGGATACGCGTGTGTGTGTGTGTGTGTGTGCAACTAACCCCGGCAGCATCTGGGCTCGACAACCCTTTGGGCACAGACATTCAAAAGCCTCAACTCAGCCCAGCTGTATCTGCTGCTGCTGCTGCTGCCTGTCGTAATTGGCTTTTCGCTATAAATTTCAACAATTGTTTGGCACACATCACGCATACGCCCCGTGCTCCCCCAGAGACATTAAGCGGTGAGGGAATTGTCAAAATGTTGTGGACATTTTCCGTCACAAGCAGCTTATCAAAAATGCAGCATGCGAATTTTGTAACTGTAGCCCCCACTTCAAGCGACCCTCCCCCGTAGTTCCCCCTCACTCTCCCCACCCCTCGCTCCCCTCCCCTGCTGGCGTAGTTCGTGCGTGCGCTGGGCAATTGCTGGGTTGGTCATTTGGGCAAGTCTAACTGGTTTTTCGCTGCCTCATTTGCATATTTCAATTGTGAGGAGGCTGCCAGGATGCCCCTGTGTGTGTGTATGTGTGTGAGTGTCCCTGTCTGTGTGTGTGTGCTCTCTGTCTGTCACTGTATATGTGTCTGTGTGTGTCTGCCTAGTCTGCGCCTTTTATTTATTCAACTAATTTATTTACTTAAACTTTAACTAGGCGAAAAGTAGTTCAGAACAGTCAGTCACAAAGAGGGGAAGAGGGGGAGGAAGAGACAAAGCAACGCCTAATGAGAGAGACAGCAGCAAGAGCAGCAGCAGCAGCAGCAGCAGCAGCAGCTACATACAAATTTAATAAACAACACAGAGCGAACCGTGTCAGGTCCTTGAGATTGTTGCCATTTGCCCTGTATTCCTTGCTGACTACAACGCGGCCATGGAAACTTCCCCATCAAGTTGGGTAACTCAACTGAAGCTGAACTTAAAACTGAACTGAAACATTAATGTCTAGAAAATAAGTGAAAACCCTGCTGGCATATCGAATAAGCTAAGAGTAATTTCCTGTGAGGCATAGGCAGCACGAGGCATATAAGGCAATTAGCTCGAGAAAAAGTTCCTTTGAGTTTAATAAAAAATAATACGAAATATATTGATAACATAAACAAATTTACTAGACAATGAAATATAATACTAATTAATAATATTGAATTTTATGATTGTCAGAAACACTTTGAAAACAATTCATAATAATAAATAAAATGAATAAAAATAAATGTGTAAAAATTTATATTTACAACAATCAATCACAAAATGTTCTATTTTGTTTGGCAACAAATATGCATTTATAGAAATTTATTTTCATTCATAAAAAGGAATTTATTTGCAGCTATTTTGTTTAAATTTCTTTACATATATTTGCATTCATATAAATTAATCTACAGCAATTTATTTGCAGTAATTCATTTTTATTTAGATAAATATAGATCAATTTTTAAATAATGTTTTACAGACATTTACATTTTAATATATTTATTTAATTTATTTATATTAACTTTCATTTATAATAGTTAATACTATTTATTTATAGTTTAACTGTTTATCTCCAGTTATTTATTTAATTTTCATGCATTCCTATTTCATTTAATTAGAGATATTTATATTCATTTGATTGTTTCAATTTCTTTACACTTATTTTTATTCAAAAATATCAATTGACAGAAATTTGCTTTCATTTATTTATTTGATTTTAAGTAAATATTCACTTGCCTTTCATTTAGTTAAATTTAAACAAATTTATGTCAATTTATTTGATTTTCCCTAAAAAGAATAAAATCAAATAGAAATTGAAATGAAATTCTATGCCAAAAAAGTCAATTGAATAAAAGAAACTTAATACAGCAACGAATAAAGGCAACAAATCAAAAAGAAAGCACAAAATAAAAGATAATTTAAGCCAGCAAACGAAACGAACTGACTGCGCACTTTTGTAGGGTATACAAAGGCGGCTTTATGCAGCTCATTTTGCGTTATCTCTCGCCCGACTTCCGCTCGCAGGCAGGCACAATGGGGCAAAAGAAGCGCAACAGAAGCAGAAACAGAAGCAGAAACAGAGGCAGAAGCAGCTAGGAGTAAAAAATAATAATAAAACAAGTAAATAAACTTTAGGCAAAACTTTTGGCCAACTTTTTGGCAGTCAGTTGGCGCATTTCAAGTTACGGCAATCGACACGGGGCGCAGGGGAAGAGGCTGAGAGGGGCAGAGCCAAGACAAGTCGCAGAAGAAGCAGCAGCAGCAACCGGGAACGGAACTTGCTAACTTGGGCAGTAAGGGTGCGCAGGGCGGGGCAGGCAGGGAAGGGGGTCTGCGAAAGTGAAAAACTGGCACAGCGAGACAAGAGCTTAAAACCGCAAATTTCACAGCTTCTGCCACAGCAGCAGCAGCAGCAGCAGCAGTGGCAACAATGACGCTGAAAGTCAGCTTTAAGGCTGATTTTCATTCCCTTCCCCTCATCCCCTTCTCACTCACACTCACCTGGTCAACAAATTGAGCTTTGCTCTTTCAAGTGATATTCCTAAGTTGTTGCAGCAGCAGCAGTGGCAGTGGCAGTTGTTGTTGTCTCAGTTGCTGTTGTTGTTGCTGTTGTTGTTGCTGCTGTTGTTGTTATTGTTTCTGTGGCAAAGTTGCTGCTGGACAGTGTCACGCACAACGCCACAAACATGGCCCGAACTTTTGGCCACGTGACCAGCAGTGAGCACGAGCGGGTAAAGCCGGCACAGCTTGCCCCGGGGCCCCCTTGGCACACGCACACACACACACACACACACACACACACTTACGAATCACAAGACAGCAAAAAACACTTGGCAATTGTTGTAGTTGTTGTTGTTGTTGTTTACACGTTTAATTTATGCCAGCAAAGGGAGGCAGAGCAATTAAAGCGACTGCCAAGTGGCAAGTGGCGAGTAGCAAGTGGCAAGCTGCTGGCAGGGGCTTGTGTCTGGCTTTCTTTACGCTACAGTCTCAACAGAGCGCCACAACATTTCCCGTTAACCGTTAACCGTTACACGCACTGCGACCTCACTAATTCAATTCTTCAATTCGCTTTTTAGTGGCGATTTGCTGTTGCTGTTTACAGTCTTGCCCCAATTAGCACGTTGACAACATTTGCCTGAATTGTGTGGCAAGAACTGTGTGCCTCGATTGCTGCCGTTTATCGTCGTCGTCGTCGCAGTTGTCGTTGTTGTCGCGCCGAGTTCCGATTACGAGTTAACGCGATTTGTGGCCGAGACAAGCGTCAACATTTTTGCATACGTTCGCAACACTCCGACGGCTGAGCTTCAACTAACGGTATCACGCACAGGAGTCGCTTCGTTTGCCCCCAAACGAACGAAGCAGCGGCGAAGCGACAACGAAACGAAGACAGCGCAACATTGCGACAGGACGACGAAGCAGACGAGGCAAGCACGAGCATGACCCGAGCGCGTAACTGGCTGAATACGAACTCAGGCAGAGAGACATAAGGAGAGAGGGAGAGAAAGAGAGCGCCACACGAGTTGGCAGCATTTGTGCTCTCTGCCTTGCGGCAAATATTGTTGCCTTGCGGGCACACGAGACCAGACAGAATGCAACAGGACGAGATCATGTACTGCATGCTGCAGTTGCAGGCGAATTAAAAGGAAATAAAACAATAAAATACATTACAATAAAATATTAGTTAAATATACTCATACATTATACATAAAATATATTTCATTTCCTTTCCATCTTTGACATTTATTATTTATTATTCTATCATCACAAGGAATCGTTCATTTTCTTCAGAACTTAACCTAATGCGTAGCTTAAAAGATAATATTATGGGTAAAGTTCCTTAATGAATAATAATCATAATTATATTAATATACAAATGTACATTAGAGGGATTATGCTATCCCTCGAGTAAGGAGTTCATTCAGTTGTATAGCTCTAAGCCTATTGAGCTGAGTCTTGGAGGCAGTGCCCCACACTTGGATGGCGTAGGTTTATCTTGGTTGAGATCTTTTAAGAGATCTCTCCTTATTACGGGGAAATACATTTACCCCTTTGTGTCCTAACTTACTAAAGTTAGCGTTTTTTTTTTTTGTGTTGTGTTGTAAAGCCGTGCAGCTCCCTCCCCCTCCCTTCCCAGGCGGCACCAGACGACTCGTCGGCTGATTGATCTTTTATTTAACAGAATAAATAACAGATAACAAAGTGATATTGTATTGCATACCGAGCAGCGCTTATTTTCTGTTAGCGTCAAAAAAGCTGTCAATTCCTTCGAATAACGGCGTTATTTTTCGTTTTTCAATTTGAAATTGCAACGAAACTAGAGAAGATAGCGACTTGGGGCTTTTTCGATTTCGTTTTTGTTTTCTTCATTGATCAGCACACACCGCTTCCAAGTTCGCAAAGTGTGCAGCGAGCCCAGGAAAAGGATCCAAGGTTGTAAGCTGACTTTTGAGTTTCTTTCGTTTCTTTTAAATGAAAACCGTTTTAAAACCCGACTTTTAACGCAAGTGGGGCGTGGGGCTAGGAAACTTAAAAATTTTTAAAAATTTAACATTTTACTGTAAACGTAAATTCAATGCGCGCAAAAGTATGCATTATTTCGAAGTAATAAATTTTAGTTATTTCGCTCAACCTTCAAATTAACTGCTGTCTGAAAGCATGCAACGTTTAATGCTGTTGGACAACATTCATAAAGCGCCATCTGTGCCTTAGCTATGCAAGCACGTGTCTAATACTTAAATATAAGAGTCCACCAAATAGGTATAAATGGTGGTTGTACGCACTAACAGTGTGTTTACAGTGAATGTTAAAACGGTTTTTTCGCCGTCCCCGCCCTCCTAGCGAAAAAGGGGGCATTTTTCAAATTGGCAGCGTTTCAGAATATCGAGGGCAGCATGAAAAAACGGCCAGTCCTCTCCAAAGCGGTCTGTGCGTTTTTCGAGCTTGGAAACTGCTGGCCCTGTTATATGGAGGATAACGAACAGATTAGAAAAAACCGTAAGTCGCTATCTCGTTTGGTTTTGCAGCAATTTCAATTTGAAAAAAACTGCCGTTATATCAAATAAAAAACTGCTAACAGAGCTCGTTTCCCGAGACACGATCCACTTTCGTGTCCCGGATGAGTCTGATCGACGAAGCAGTGAACGGCTTGCGGCCCGATCTAAGACCACAGCTGCTACTGCATTACTGACATTGTTGCCAACTTGATTAAAAAAATTAGTTTTATATAATTTAATTTTTGAAGAATACATTTTTATCTTATTTTACAAGAAAATTATGGCTACTTTTTTTACTGTTAAATTTAGAAACGTAAACTAAGTTATTTACAGTAAAACGGGTCCGGTCTTTAATTTATATTATGCCGGAAAAACACGGTCAAAATGTTCAGAAAGCATGAATTGTCACTTTCAAGACGGATCAATATGTATTTCTTTTTGCACACACAGATACCTTTTGCAAAACAAATATTGATTTTTTCAAAAAATAATAAACGAAATTCCTTCATTACTTTCATATTTGTTTACTTTAAAACCAAATGTTTTCGATATTGCTAATTCCTTGTCATGATTTATCTGATTTAACTGCAATACATTTTCCTTTTCCTTTCTTTTTTCAACAATTTTCTTTCAATAACCCTTTGAACTTTTGTTTGCTGACAGTCAATTAAAGTGAAATTGTGCGCCCATTTAAATAAACTTGTGCAGAGTTATTTGTAGTGCGTGTATCATATATTTGATATGTCTGACAAGTTTCCTCTACGTGCCCCTCCCCCTCCCCGCATGCTCTTTATCTATCGATGTCGCTGCAATCATTCAAAGTAAAAATTGTCATCAAGTTGCTAACAGATATTGCGAACGGTCAGCGACAGTTGCTCGATCGATAAATACCCTGCAGGAATGTAAATAAATAAAATAGCAAAGCAGCTAACTGCTCAAGGAATGCAGTGCAGGGTATGCGGGGAAAAGCGGTGGCAGCAAACCCGAAAACAGATTGCAACAAAATGCTCAAACACACTCAACGAAATTGACTTAAATAAATAAATGACATAAAAACAAAGACAAACACATGCACTCGCAGACGGGGGAGGGAAAACGGGAGGGGGCAAAGAGGAGTGGTGCCAAAGGGCAAGCACTACACACACACACACACCACACACACGTAGATACAAATAAAGTGCATACCAAGAATGCAAAAGTAAATTTACAACTGAGAAATGGGCGGAGACAGTTCAAGCTTAAAAAGTAGTCGACAAGACGGAGAAGGGGGAGCAAAGGCGGTGGAGGAGAAGGAGATAGCAGAGGGGGAGAGGGAAGGAGAATCCCTTGTTGTTCGCTTGTCGTGCAACATTTTCATTTCATTTGATGCAGTCGATGCACTGGCACCGAGCAGAGAAGCTGCTGCTACGCACAAAAACAATGACAACATTTAGTAGCTCATCCATTTTCATTTGTATTAAGCAAAAGCCAAAAGTGCCTCGAGACGAGGCGAGGGCTGCCAACTTTTCGCAGTCACTGTCTCGCACGCTTAGACAAAGCAAGGCGCATTACTCAGCAGCACCAGAAGCAGCAGCGGCAGAAGAGTTCTTTGCTTGACAACCAGCTAAAGATTGCAGCGTGCAACTATTCCCAAGCACAGCAGCTACCCCACCCCTTGCCCCTGCTGCCTCTTCACAACTCCTTCCCTGCTGCAGCACCTTCCATCCCCGATGCTCGTTAGCGCAGCTGCCGGAGAATTTATCTTATTTTTCATGCCACTCGCTATTTATTCTGCTTGTGTTTATTCCAGTTTTCCCCACTTTCCCCCTCCCTCTCTTCCTCCTGTATTTTATTTCCCTTATTTTTCTGCTTTTGGCATTTCGGACATATTGTTAGCCCGGTGATCGATGCAAATTGATGCGTACTTCTAATGGAATTTAAAGTGGCAAAAAGCGTCCCCCATGCGGATGTAGCAAACACTTCTCATGCAGTTTATTGTAAGTTATATACACTTCATGCCAAAGTTGTATTGAATCAAAGATCGATATGATATTGGTATTAATGCACAGATATTTCGTGGATGGTGGTCACCAGTCTTCGCTCATCACTACAATATTTACACCCGCGTTGTTGGCCAAAAAACTCTGCTTCCAGTTGCCGGTGATGCACCCCCTCGCGCAGTTACATCCGAACATGTCGCACGAACCACGGCCGCAATAGGTACCCACACGTCGTTTGCCGTCGGCGCAGACAGTGATCTTGCAGTAGATACCGTGGTTATACCCGCCGGTAGAAGAGCAAGTGTGGCCTTCAGTAAAGTAGGACAATGTCAATGTGGCACGGCAACATTTTGCCTGGGCCACTCTCAGGTAGACCAGAGCACAGGCCAAAGCCAACAGGATGTTGATTGCTTGTTTCATTCTCGACTCCGATTGTTATTCAAGGAATGATCAGCTAATTATTCCAGCAAACCTATTGGA
>JAECXB010002315.1:0-58633 GCA_018151435.1 Zaprionus africanus | reverse complement strand
AACGGCGGCAAAAATACATAAAATTAAATAACTTACTTTACTTTGCATACTTCGCACTATTCTAACTTTACGCCTTAACGACTCGAAGTATTTAATAAATAATTACAACGTGTTAGTGTCTTGTTTGATATCCATCACCATATGGAACTCGAAACCTCTTTAGTTTTATATGTATGTCGGTTTGCTAATTTCAGGTGCCTCGTGGTCCGTCCGTCCATATCGGCGTCACTTATAATGATCTTACACTACGTAATTTTTAAAGCTGTGCGCAATCAACGAGTCCACTTGCGTCTACCTTGGCTTCTAAATCACCGATTTAGACTCTTACCCCACCGACTAAAACCGTTTTCCCGATAATTAAATTTTCTGTAGCCTGAGCCCGTATTAATCCTTGCGAAAAAAACAAAAATAATTTAAACAAACTTAGCTCTAAACAAGAGCATCAGTCGAGCGGCACGCGACAGTGGGATACCCTTCGACCTTTTGAAACGTAATGAGTCAATAATTGAACAATATTTCTACTTAATAGAAATATCGTAGCGTAAGCGTATGCGTCTGTGTATGAATACGTGTATATGCGTGTCTCATTTCATTGGTCAAGCACAAATGTATGTAAGTTAAGACCAAATATGATAAGAACACACAAGAACCCAAATCTCGATCACGACTCCACCACATGCAGTACATCCACCACGAGCAGACAGTCAGCGAAGTCCAATAACAACAACAAGCCCAATGCAGCCCAACATGAACCAAGAAATTGCACAACAAACAACAGCTCAGCAAGAACAGGCACATTGACTCCAGCTACGACGGCAGTGCATCCGCCACGTGCGCTGCATCAGCAGAATGTCTGCACCGGCCAAGTCGTGGGAACGCCAACGACATCGGACACCATCAGCGACAACGGCGCAGCCACAACGGCAGCGACGGCTTCGACGACATCAGCGACGTCGGCAGAGAACAGGATTAATTATTAATTGTAAAACTCAGTCCAGTTAGTTCCAAAATTAACACCAATAAAATCTGACGTTCTTTTTTTGAAAGAAAATTAAAAATATCTTTTAATTTGTAGGTGTGTGTGTGCGTTTGAATGCAAAAAATGCGTGTGCATAGAAAAGAAGAGAAGAACAACAGATGGCTCTACGCTCTCGCATTCTCTTTCCTTTTCTTTCCTACATGCGCATTATAATGACGTCACAGCTTGTTGGTCTGTATACAAATTCAAAGCGAACAAGGTTTTTGTTTAATAACTTCTGTGTTTGGATGTCTGGATCTCTAGATGAACACACAGATCTCAGCTATTATAAAAGCTAGAGACACCAAATGAAGGTTTCTGTTGATCCGGGAGAGGTGAAGTTTATTTCAAATGTTGGGTGCCACGCCCCCCGCCCACGCAAATCAATAATTTCATCTTTTAAGATGATCTGCGAGCGACATATAAAAGATGTAACATTCTGAGTGTTTGCGCCAAAAATGTAATACTTCAAATTCAATTTAAATTGTTCTATCGATATATTATGAAAACGATGTATTCACACTACAAGTATTGTAACGATCGTGCATATTGGAGAAGCCCGCCCATCTCTAATGAGATGCAATAAATTCATTCCTACTTTCGTCTTGTTTAAGCGCAGCAAAATACTTTTTATCTCGTCTTTACGAGCTCGCTTAAGAAGAGCGAAAACATTTGGCGCCCGAGCAGGGACTTCTTGGAGAAGGTCTAACTCGCTGCTACCTGGAGAGCAGACATACTCGTATTTTACCTGGAGCAAGAAGTGCATCAGTTGGCGGAGCCGTTACTGCTGGAACCAACCTGTGAGTACCTTGGGTATTGTGACCATATTGTTGGCATAGTGCGTGTTGCATATTCGGTGCAGCTTAATTTTAAAAATTAATTAAGTTAAATATATGTCGTAGCGTGTTTTGAACTATTCACAGGCGGTCCCTCAAGCATACTGCCCTGCTCGTTTTCTAACAGCCTATACGAATCGTCGAACCACACTCGGCGGCAACGTCGGGACGCATCGCCGTGCAACTAAACAGGCGACACGGCGTTGTCGCCCCACTTCAACGGTACTTGCCGAAAAACGACAGACACACCGTGCAATTAAACAGGCGACACGGCGTTGTCACACCGCTGCAACGGTACTTGCAGAAAAACGACGGACACCACGAGGTGTCTGAGCAAAGACGCAAAACATAGTATGATGAAATAATTCGAGGTCATGCGTAATGTTCTATTACTACTACTACTATTACTCCGACATATATATAATTACGAATTCAGACCGAGGGTTTATTAAAAAAAAAACACAAAGTTGGTTTTTGTAATATTTAATAAACACTTTTTATTCAATTCTATCAAAAAGAACTGAAGCCCTTGGATTATCTCGGGGTTAGGATAACATACCTCTAATATCGAAGTTAGGCAGTGCTATCGCGGTTGATAGCGTACTCAGTATTGAACTAGCGCCTGGAGGCGTGTTTGAGTTTTTATAGGCAATTTGCCTTAGCCAAGGAGCGAAGATTTAAGAGAGTTTGAGTTTGTAAACTCATTCTCGTGAGGAGAGAGAGAGATTCCCGAAAAATAGTGGTAACTGGAGAATCTTGAGACGAGTGCGTGAGAGCTAACTCGGATGGTTTGTTTTTATTATTTGGTGGCGCGCCAAGTGGTCGACGCTAAATGATCGAAGATCGAATTCGAGTAGCCTAGGGGACGATTTTTATTGTCTCCGAATTTTTGGGGGACAATTGTTTATGTCGCGGACTTTGGGGGACAGTTGTTTATGTCGTGGATTTTATGATCTTTGTGAGAATAACGACCGAGGTTAATCGAAGGGCTTTTGTTCTGTGGTACAGTGGTGTAGTTTTACAGTTTTATGCTTAGAGTAATTGGGGAGTTTTGTTTTACAATTATGTGTGCGTGTGTTTACAATTTATGTGTGTGGAAGGGGAGTCGTGTTTTACAGTTGAGTTTTGTGTAGTGTGGGTGTAGTGTAGAGTGGATATGTTACTTCCCCATCCTTAAGAGAAAAGCCTGCCCTCAGGCGCTTATGCTAGGTACAATACCGGGGTATTTACCGTTGGTATAACATTTTCAATTTCTGGTTTTACAATGGTTTCATTCTCTGGGTTTGAGTTTCTGAATTTTACAATTAGCCTCTGGGGTATGGTTTTATATTTGTAAATGAAATACATTAGGGCAAGTACAATTATTATGGTTAGTGCTGTGATTATTATTATTTGAAAAATATTATTTGTTTGAGCGTGCTGTTCGATTATTTCTTTTGCTTGGATATACTCTAGTGGTTCTAACTTAGTTACATTGTTGTTTACATAAATGGTCTGAGTGTAATCTAGCAGTGTATTAGTGATTAATATTTCTTCTAATTGAACAGAGCAATTGGACGCTTTAATCATATTGTTGCCTTCTATTGTGATTTCTCTACTAATACAATTTTGATTTAAGATTGTTTTGGGAAGGTTCCAAGTTGTAATTATATTTGGTTCAACGTATTTGATTTCAAAGTCAGAGTGTGTTTTGCTATATCTACATTGCGTTGCTATTTGATTTAATATACCCGTTATACATTTGTTTATGACTAAGCTTTGGGAGCCTGCTGTATAGGTTTGGTTATTGTGTGAAAAGTATTTATCATGAATAGTTTCTGTTAGTATATTGTTTTGTTTATCTGGATATGGTACTATTTCAAAGATTGGGGTTTTAGCTTTATTGTCATGGGTTTTGCTATTTTTGCAAAATTAGGGATGAACTTACGGTAAAATCCGCAGAGTCCAAGAAAAGACTTTATTCCTTTTGTGGTTCTAGGAATAGGAAAGTTGACAATTGCTTTTATTTTATTGGGGTTTGGTTTGATGCCATCTGTTGTGATAATGTGACCGAGAAATTCTGTTTCTTTCTTCAGAAATTCACACTTATCAAGTTGCAACTTTAGATAGGCTGATCGAAGCTTATCAAATACCCTTTTTAGTGATGTTATATGTTCTTCCAACGAAGTGGAGTAAACAATAATATCATCTAAATAGACTAAACAATCTTTGTAGATCAAATCTTGCAAGAGATTGTTCATGCAGCGTTGAAATGATTTGATGGAAACCCTATCAATTTACCGCTGGTTCTCATTGTTTAAGTGAGGTTATCTGGACTTATTATTTGGACATAAGCATTTTGGCAGATTTGAAAATCGGCCTCATTGGGGAAATAGATAACACTTTTTTAGTGCAGAGATATTCCTTAATTAATTCTTTGGCAAGGGTATCTATCATTTCTTTGTAACTAATTTTTATTCTTGTTTTATGAAAATATTTTATTACTTGGACATCATCGAAACTATTTCTTATAAATTCTAGCTGTCTGTTGTAATAATTAAGGGGTCTTTCGGTTATGGGGATGTGACTTTGGCTGTCTTCTTGTGCACTATGCACAGTGGCTACTGTGGAAAGGGAAACTGTATTTTCCTCACCTAGGAAGTTTTCTTGGATTTGAACTCTGGATAAGGCATCAGCTACGTGATTTTCTTTACCAGGTAGATACTGATACTAATTATCTTTTGTTCAATCATTTCGTTAATTTGTCTGTTGACTTCTAGGTCGAAAGCTTGGGGATACTTATAAGGTTTTTGTAGATAGGGTCTTCGTGTTTTGTGTGAATAGAGTGTTTAATTGTACTCGTGAAGGTCAAATTTTCACCTTCTTTGTACTGAATATCACCATATTCAAGCAAGACATGCGAAAGTTGTTCCCTTTCTTCTGCATTTAGATGTTCTAATCTAAATACATTGGACTCTCTTAACTCGTCGTCTAAGGCGTAGTTAGAGGAGGTTGCTAGAAAGGCTTCTACTTTACTTTGCATACTTCGCACTATTCTAACTTTACGCCTTAACGACTCGAAGTATTTAATAAATAATTACAACGTGTTAGTGTCTTGTTTGATATCCATCACCATATGGAACTCGAAACCTCTTTAGTTTTATATGTATGTCGGTTTGCTAATTTCAGGTGCCTCGTGGTCCGTCCGTCCATATCGGCGTCACTTATAATGATCTTACACTACGTAATTTTTAAAGCTGTGCGCAATCAACGAGTCCACTTGCGTCTACCTTGGCTTCTAAATCACCGATTTAGACTCTTACCCCACCGACTAAAACCGTTTTCCCGATAATTAAATTTTCTGTAGCCTGAGCCCGTATTAATCCTTGCGAAAAAACAAAAATAATTTAAACAAACTTAGCTCTAAACAAGAGCATCAGTCGAGCGGCACGCGACAGTGGGATACCCTTCGACCTTTTTGAAACGTAATGAGTCAATAATTGTACAATATTTCTACTTAATAGAAATATCGTAGCGTAAGCGTATGCGTCTGTGTATGAATACGTGTATATGCGTGTCTCATTTCATTGGTCAAGCACAAATGTATGTAAGTTAAGACCAAATATGATAAGAACACACAAGAACCCAAATCTCGATCACGACTCCACCACATGCAGTACATCCACCACGAGCAGACAGTCAGCGAAGTCCAATAACAACAACAAGCCCAATGCAGCCCAACATGAACCAAGAAATTGCACAACAAACAACAGCTCAGCAAGAACAGGCACATTGACTCCAGCTACGACGGCAGTGCATCCGCCACGTGCGCTGCATCAGCAGAATGTCTGCACCGGCCAAGTCGTGGGAACGCCAACGACATCGGACACCATCAGCGACAACGGCGCAGCCACAACGGCAGCGACGGCTTCGACGACATCAGCGACGTCGGCAGAGAACAGGATTAATTATTAATTGTAAAACTCAGTCCAGTTAGTTCCAAAATTAACACCAATAAAATCTGACGTTCTTTTTTGAAAGAAAATTAAAAATATCTTTTAATTTGTAGGTGTGTGTGTGCGTTTGAATGCAAAAAATGCGTGTGCATAGAAAAGAAGAGAAGAACAACAGATGGCTCTACGCTCTCGCATTCTCTTTCCTTTTCTTTCCTACATGCGCATTATAATGACGTCACAGCTTGTTGGTCTGTATACAAATTCAAAGCGAACAAGGTTTTTGTTTAATAACTTCTGTGTTTGGATGTCTGGATCTCTAGATGAACACACAGATCTCAGCTATTATAAAAGCTAGAGACACCAAATGAAGGTTTCTGTTGATCCGGGAGAGGTGAAGTTTATTTCAAATGTTGGGTGCCACGCCCCCCCGCCCACGCAAATCAATAATTTCATCTTTTAAGATGATCTGCGAGCGACATATAAAAGATGTAACATTCTGAGTGTTTGCGCCAAAAATGTAATACTTCAAATTCAATTTAAATTGTTCTATCGATATATTATGAAAACGATGTATTCACACTACAAGTATTGTAACGATCGTGCATATTGGAGAAGCCCGCCCATCTCTAATGAGATGCAATAAATTCATTCCTACTTTCGTCTTGTTTAAGCGCAGCAAAATACTTTTTATCTCGTCTTTACGAGCTCGCTTAAGAAGAGCGAAAACATTTGGCGCCCGGGACTTCTTGGAGAAGGTCTAACTCGCTGCTACCTGGAGAGCAGACATACTCGTATTTTACCTGGAGCAAGAAGTGCATCAGTTGGCGGAGCCGTTACTGCTGGAACCAACCTGTGAGTACCTTGGGTATTGTGACCATATTGTTGGCATAGTGCGTGTTGCATATTCGGTGCAGCTTAATTTTAAAAATTAATTAAGTTAAATATATGTCGTAGCGTGTTTTGAACTATTCACAGGCGGTCCCTCAAGCATACTGCCCTGCTCGTTTTCTAACAGCCTATACGAATCGTCGAACCACACTCGGCGGCAACGTCGTGACGCATCGCCGTGCAACTAAACAGGCGACACGGCGTTGTCGCCCCGCTTCAACGGTACTTGCCGAAAAACGACAGACACACCGTGCAATTAAACAGGCGACACGGCGTTGTCACACCGCTGCAACGGTACTTGCAGAAAAACGACGGACACCACGAGGTGTCTGAGCAAAGACGCAAAACATAGTATGATGAAATAATTCGAGGTCATGCGTAATGTTCTATTACTACTACTACTATTACTCCGACATATATATAATTACGAATTCAGACCGAGGGTTTATTAAAAAAAAAAAAAAGTTGGTTTTTGTAATATTTAATAAACACTTTTTATTCAATTCTATCAAAAAGAACTGAAGCCCTTGGATTATCTCGGGGTTAGGATAACATACCTCTAATATCGAAGTTAGGCAGTGCTATCGCGGTTGATAGCGTACTCAGTATTGAACTAGCGCCTGGAGGCGTGTTTGAGTTTTTATAGGCAATTTGCCTTAGCCAAGGAGCGAAGATTTAAGAGAGTTTGAGTTTGTAAACTCATTCTCGTGAGGAGAGAGATTCCCGAAAAATAGTGGTAACTGGAGAATCTTGAGACGAGTGCGTGAGAGCTAACTCGGATGGTTTGTTTTTATTATTTGGTGGCGCGCCAAGTGGTCGACGCTAAATGATCGAAGATCGAATTCGAGTAGCCTAGGGGACGATTGTTATTGTCTCCGAATTTTTGGGGGACAATTGTTTATGTCGCGGACTTTGGGGGACAATTGTTTATGTCGAGGATTTTATGACCTTTGTGAGAATAACGGCCGAGGTTAATCGAAGGGCTTTTGTTCTGTGGTACAGTGGTGTAGTTTTACATTTTTATGCTTAGAGTAATTGGGGAGTTTTGTTTTACAATTATGTGTGCGTGTGTTTAAAATTATGTGTGTGGAAGGGGAGTTGTGTTTTACAGTTGAGTTTTGTGTAGTGTGGGTGTAGTGTAGAATGGATATGTTACTTCCCCATCCTTAAGAGAAAAGCCTGCCCTCAGGCGCTTATGCTAGGGTACAATACCGGGGTATTTACCGTTGGTATAACATTTTCAATTTCTGGTTTTACAATGGTTTCATTCTCTGGGTTTGAGTTTCTGAATTTTACAATTAGCCTCTGGGGTATGGTTTTATATTTGTAAATGAAATACATTAGGGCAAGTACAATTATTATGGTTAGTGCTGTGATTATTATTATTTGAAAAATATTATTTGTTTGAGCGTGCTGTTCGATTATTTCTCTTGCTTGGATATACTCTAGTGGTTCTAACTTAGTTACATTGTTGTTTACATAAATGGTCTGAGTGTAATCTAGCAGAGTATTAGTGATTAATATTTCTTCTAATTGAACAGAGCAATTGGACGCTTTAATCATATTGTTGCCTTCTATTGTGATTTCTCTACTAATACAATTTTGATTTAAGATTGTTTTGGGAAGGTTCCAAGTTGTAATTATATTTGGTTCAACGTATTTGATTTCAAAGTCAGAGTGTGTTTTGCTATATCTACATTGCGTTGCTATTTGATTTAATATACCCGTTATACATTTGTTTATGACTAAGCTTTGGGAGCCTGCTGTATAGGTTTGGTTATTGTGTGAAAAGTATTTATCATGAATAGTTTCTGTTAGTATATTGTTTTGTTTATCTGGATATGGTACTATTTCAAAGATTGGGGTTTTAGCTTTATTGTCATGGGTTTTGCTATTTTTGCAAAATTAGGGACGAACTTACGGTAAAATCCGCAGAGTCCAAGAAAAGACTTTATTCCTTTTGTGGTTCTAGGAATAGGAAAGTTGACAATTGCTTTTATTTTATTGGGGGTTTGGTTTGATGCCATCTGTTGTGATAATGTGACCGAGAAATTCTGTTTCTTTCTTCAGAAATTCACACTTATCAAGTTGCAACTTTAGATAGGCTGATCGAAGCTTATCAAATACCCTTTTTAGTGATGTTATATGTTCTTCCAACGAAGTGGAGTAAACAATAATATCATCTAAATAGACTAAACAATCTTTGTAGATCAAATCTTGCAAGAGATTGTTCATGCAGCGTTGAAATGATTTGATGGAAACCCTATCAATTTACCGCTGGTTCTCATTGTTTAAGTGAGGTTATCTGGACTTATTATTTGGACATAAGCATTTTGGCAGATTTGAAAATCGGCCTCATTGGGGAAATAGATAACACTTTTTTTAGTGCAGAGATATTCCTTAATTAATTCTTTGGCAAGGGTATCTGTCATTTCTTTGTAACTAATTTTTATTCTTGTTTTATGAAAATATTTTATTACTTGGACATCATCGAAACTATCTCTTATAAATTCTAGCTGTCTGTTGTAATAATTAAGGGGTCTTTCGGTTATGGGGATGTGACTTTGGCTGTCTTCTTGTGCACTATGCACAGTGGCTGCTGTGGAAAGGGAAACTGTATTTTCCTCACCTAGGAAGTTTTCTTGGATTTGAACTCTGGATAAGGCATCAGCTACGTGATTTTCTTTACCAGGTAGATACTGATACTAATTATCTTTTGTTCAATCATTTCGTTAATTTGTCTGTTGACTTCTAGGTCGAAAGCTTGGGGATACTTATAAGGTTTTTTGTAGATAGGGTCTTCGTGTTTTGTGTGAATAGAGTGTTTAATTGTACTCGTGAAGGTTAAATTTTCACCTTCTTTGTACTGAATATCACCATATTCAAGCAAGACATGCGAAAGTTGTTCCCTTTCTTCTGCATTTAGATGTTCTAATCTAAATACATTGGACTCTCTTAACTCGTCGTCTAAGGCGTAGTTAGAGGAGGTTGCTAGAAAGGCTTCTACTTTACTTTGCATACTTCGCACTATTCTAACTTTACGCCTTAACGACTCGAAGTATTTAATAAATAATTACAACGTGTTAGTGTCTTGTTTGATATCCATCACCATATGGAACTCGAAACCTCTTTAGTTTTATATGTATGTCGGTATGCTAATTTCAGGTGCCTCGTGGTCCGTCCGTCCATATCGGCGTCACTTATAATGATCTTACACTACGTAATTTTTAAAGCTGTGCGCAATCAACGAGTCCACTTGCGTCTACCTTGGCTTCTAAATCACCGATTTAGACTCTTACCCCACCGACTAAAACCGTTTTCCCGATAATTAAATTTTCTGTAGCCTGAGCCCGTATTAATCCTTGCGAAAAAACAAAAATAATTTAAACAAACTTAGCTCTAAACAAGAGCATCAGTCGAGCGGCACGCGACAGTGGGATACCCTTCGACCTTTTGAAACGTAATGAGTCAATAATTGTACAATATTTCTACTTAATAGAAATATCGTAGCGTAAGCGTATGCGTCTGTGTATGAATACGTGTATATGCGTGTCTCATTTCATTGGTCAAGCACAAATGTATGTAAGTTAAGACCAAATATGATAAGAACACACAAGAACCCAAATCTCGATCACGACTCCACCACATGCAGTACATCCACCACGAGCAGACAGTCAGCGAAGTCCAATAACAACAACAAGCCCAATGCAGCCCAACATGAACCAAGAAATTGCACAACAAACAACAGCTCAGCAAGAACAGGCACATTGACTTCAGCTACGACGGCAGTGCATCCGCCACGTGCGCTGCATCAGCAGAATGTCTGCACCGGCCAAGTCGTGGGAACGCCAACGACATCGGACACCATCAGCGACAACGGCGCAGCCACAACGGCAGCGACGGCTTCGACGACATCAGCGACGTCGGCAGAGAACAGGATTAATTATTAATTGTAAAACTCAGTCCAGTTAGTTCCAAAATTAACACCAATAAAATCTGACGTTCTTTTTTTTGAAAGAAAATTAAAAATATCTTTTAATTTGTAGGTGTGTGTGTGCGTTTGAATGCAAAAAATGCGTGTGCATAGAAAAGAAGAGAAGAACAACAGATGGCTCTACGCTCTCGCATTCTCTTTCCTTTTCTTTCCTACATGCGCATTATAATGACGTCACAGCTTGTTGGTCTGTATACAAATTCAAAGCGAACAAGGTTTTTGTTTAATAACTTCTGTGTTTGGATGTCTGGATCTCTAGATGAACACACAGATCTCAGCTATTATAAAAGCTAGAGACACCAAATGAAGGTTTCTGTTGATCCGGGAGAGGTGAAGTTTATTTCAAATGTTGGGTGCCACGCCCCCCGCCCACGCAAATCAATAATTTCATCTTTTAAGATGATCTGCGAGCGACATATAAAAGATGTAACATTCTGAGTGTTTGCGCCAAAAATGTAATACTTCAAATTCAATTTAAATTGTTCTATCGATATATTATGAAAACGATGTATTCACACTACAAGTATTGTAACGATCGTGCATATTGGAGAAGCCCGCCCATCTCTAATGAGATGCAATAAATTCATTCCTACTTTCGTCTTGTTTAAGCGCAGCAAAATACTTTTTATCTCGTCTTTACGAGCTCGCTTAAGAAGAGCGAAAACATTTGGCGCCCGAGCAGGGACTTCTTGGAGAAGGTCTAACTCGCTGCTACCTGGAGAGCAGACATACTCGTATTTTACCTGGAGCAAGAAGTGCATCAGTTGGCGGAGCCGTTACTGCTGGAACCAACCTGTGAGTACCTTGGGTATTGTGACCATATTGTTGGCATAGTGCGTGTTGCATATTCGGTGCAGCTTAATTTTAAAAATTAATTAAGTTAAATATATGTCGTAGCGTGTTTTGAACTATTCACAGGCGGTCCCTCAAGCATACTGCCCTGCTCGTTTTCTAACAGCCTATACGAATCGTCGAACCACACTCGGCGGCAACGTCGTGACGCATCGCCGTGCAACTAAACAGGCGACACGGCGTTGTCGCCCCGCTTCAACGGTACTTGCCGAAAAACGACAGACACACCGTGCAATTAAACAGGCGACACGGCGTTGTCACACCGCTGCAACGGTACTTGCAGAAAAACGACGGACACCACGAGGTGTCTGAGCAAAGACGCAAAACATAGTATGATGAAATAATTCGAGGTCATGCGTAATGTTCTATTACTACTACTACTATTACTCCGACATATATATAATTACGAATTCAGACCGAGGGTTTATTAAAAAAAAACACAAAGTTGGTTTTTGTAATATTTAATAAACACTTTTTATTCAATTCTATCAAAAAGAACTGAAGCCCTTGGATTATCTCGGGGTTAGGATAACATACCTCTAATATCGAAGTTAGGCAGTGCTATCGCGGTTGATAGCGTACTCAGTATTGAACTAGCGCCTGGAGGCGTGTTTGAGTTTTTATAGGCAATTTGCCTTAGCCAAGGAGCGAAGATTTAAGAGAGTTTGAGTTTGTAAACTCATTCTCGTGAGGAGAGAGAGATTCCCGAAAAATAGTGGTAACTGGAGAATCTTGAGACGAGTGCGTGAGAGCTAACTCGGATGGTTTGTTTTTATTATTTGGTGGCGCGCCAAGTGGTCGACGCTAAATGATCGAAGATCGAATTCGAGTAGCCTAGGGGCCTATTGTTATTGTCTCCGAATTTTTGGGGGACAATTGTTTATGTCGCGGACTTTGGGGGACAATTGTTTATGTCGAGGATTTTATGACCTTTGTGTGAATAACGGCCGAGGTTAATCGAAGGGCTTTTGTTCTGTGGTACAGTGGTGTAGTTTTACATTTTTATGCTTAGAGTAATTGGGGAGTTTTGTTTTACAATTATGTGTGCGTGTGTTTAAAATTATGTGTGTGGAAGGGGAGTTGTGTTTTACAGTTGAGTTTTGTGTAGTGTGGGTGTAGTGTAGAATGGATATGTTACTTCCCCATCCTTAAGAAAAAGCCTGCCCTCAGGCGCTTATGCTAGGGTACAATACCGGGGTATTTACCGTTGGTATAACATTTTCAATTTCTGGTTTTACAATGGTTTCATTCTCTGGGTTTGAGTTTCTGAATTTTACAATTAGCCTCTGGGGTATGGTTTTATATTTGTAAATGAAATACATTAGGGCAAGTACAATTATTATGGTTAGTGCTGTGATTATTATTATTTGAAAAATATTATTTGTTTGAGCGTGCTGTTCGATTATTTCTTTTGCTTGGATATACTCTAGTGGTTCTAACTTAGTTACATTGTTGTTTACATAAATGGTCTGAGTGTAATCTAGCAGTGTATTAGTGATTAATATTTCTTCTAATTGAACAGAGCAATTGGACGCTTTAATCATATTGTTGCCTTCTATTGTGATTTCTCTACTAATACAATTTTGATTTAAGATTGTTTTGGGAAGGTTCCCAGTTGTAATTATATTTGGTTCAACGTATTTGATTTCAAAGTCAGAGTGTGTTTTGCTATATCTACATTGCGTTGCTATTTGATTTAATATACCCGTTATACATTTGTTTATGACTAAGCTTTGGGAGCCTGCTGTATAGGTTTGGTTATTGTGTGAAAAGTATTTATCATGAATAGTTTCTGTTAGTATATTGTTTTGTTTATCTGGATATGGTACTATTTCAAAGATTGGGGTTTTAGCTTTATTGTCATGGGTTTTGCTATTTTTGCAAAATTAGGGATGAACTTACGGTAAAATCCGCAGAGTCCAAGAAAAGACTTTATTCCTTTTGTGGTTCTAGGAATAGGAAAGTTGACAATTGCTTTTATTTTATTGGGGTTTGGTTTGATGCCATCTGTTGTGATAATGTGACCGAGAAATTCTGTTTCTTTCTTCAGAAATTCACACTTATCAAGTTGCAACTTTAGATAGGCTGATCGAAGCTTATCAAATACCCTTTTTAGTGATGTTATATGTTCTTCCAACGAAGTGGAGTAAACAATAATATCATCTAAATAGACTAAACAATCTTTGTAGATCAAATCTTGCAAGAGATTGTTCATGCAGCGTTGAAACGATTTGATGGAAACCCTATCAATTTACCGCTGGTTCTCATTGTTTAAGTGAGGTTATCTGGACTTATTATTTGGACATAAGCATTTTGGCAGATTTGAAAATCGGCCTCATTGGGGAAATAGATAACACTTTTTTTAGTGCAGAGATATTCCTTAATTAATTCTTTGGCAAGGGTATCTATCATTTCTTTGTAACTAATTTTTATTCTTGTTTTATGAAAATATTTTATTACTTGGACATCATCGAAACTATTTCTTATAAATTCTAGCTGTCTGTTGTAATAATTAAGGGGTCTTTCGGTTATGGGGATGTGACCTTGGCTGTCTTCTTGTGCACTATGCACAGTGGCTACTGTGGAAAGGGAAACTGTATTTTCCACACCTAGGAAGTTTTCTTGGATTTGAACTCTGGATAAGGCATCAGCTACGTGATTTTCTTTACCAGGTAGATACTGATACTAATTATCTTTTGTTCAATCATTTCGTTAATTTGTCTGTTGACTTCTAGGTCGAAAGCTTGGGGATACTTATAAGGTTTTTTGTAGATAGGGTCTTCGTGTTTTGTGTGAATAGAGTGTTTAATTGTACTCGTGAAGGTTAAATTTTCACCTTCTTTGTACTGAATATCACCATATTCAAGCAAGACATGCGAAAGTTGTTCCCTTTCTTCTGCATTTAGATGTTCTAATCTAAATACATTGGACTCTCTTAACTCGTCGTCTAAGGCGTAGTTAGAGGAGGTTGCTAGAAAGGCTTCTTCTATGTAAGGGGTGTTTTGAGGGTTATGTTATTTAATTTAATTTTTAAGAACGGGTTTCCTCTTCCTCTTCCTCTGAGTCGCTTTCCGTCTCCGAGGCTGGCTGAAGAAAATTTTCACCTGTGTCCATTTTGTACTGGCCACTGGTGCTTTCTCTTTGCCGTTTAACTGGAGAGTTTGGTGCACTATTATTTTGCTGTATACCATGGCTTAATTTCTGTTTGAACTCATTCATAACTTGCGAATTAGCTTCAGCAGGTTTAGAATGGGTGTTCTGATTTGATTTGCTTGCATTATGCGTAGCATCGTTTGAGAAATTTTGATAGTTTCCCTTATTCTTGGAGTTTTGTGGTGAATTTGTATTTGAGTTAGAATTATTCTGTGATTTTGTTTTATCATTGAAGACAATTTCGTAAACGCCTTCTTGCTGTGCTACCTGTTTAAGTTTGGACACAGTTGTTATATCATGCCTAGCTAGGGTCATAAACAATCTATCGGGTAATTTCCTCATTATAACGTCTTTGACCGTATTATTCAAAGCATTTGTGTATAGTATCGTATTGCTGACATTGTTTTCTAACATTAACTTATTTACGGATACGGATACTTCCAGCGAAAGGGGTGTTATAAAGGCGGCGAAGTAATTCCTCACATGGTTTTTGGGTCTTATACTCGCTGATAAGAGCATTCATCAAGTCCGGCCAAGTCCTGGCTCTAGATAATTGCGATACTCTCTGTGCATCTCCTGCCAACTGCATTTCGATTGCGCTGAAGCACACATGTTGTTGCCTGGTGTCCGTCGTTGGGTGTAATTGTAGTATGAATTCAATCCTTCGGATAAATGCACTGAGCTCCTGGGTACTGCCACTGAATAAAGGCACTTGTCTGATTTGACTCAAGGCCTGACTCAAGTGTGTTTCCGACAGTAGTTTAACTTGTTCCGTTGACATCGTTATATTTTGATATTTAAAGTTTTTTTGAAGTTTGTTGCAGTGATAGAGTTTTGTTGGTTTTTGCACTTTTGTTGTAGTGACAGAGTTTAGTGATGGAGTTTTTGTTTTTACACTTTTATGGTTCGTTTGCAGTAAGTTGACTCGTATATGTCAACTACCGACTCACGTAGTTCTTTGGCGGATTCTAAGTCTTCGTCGTATTACGATTCGGGTTCACTATAGCACCGATTTGCGTAGTCTAATGTCTTTAAAGGATAAGTCTTGGTCGTACAAGACTCCTTAGTCAAGCTGCTCTTCAAAACGAGATTTGGTAACATGGTCTACTATTGCCATGACCATTTGAATTATCATTGCAAGAACAATGTCTTTGTCGCTAACGACGACAACGAAGCATAAAATAGCAGACACCGTATCTATTATCGATCTTAAACTCGACGCAGATGGTTTTGTCATGCTAGGTATGTCAAAAAATTGCGAAACTGTATCCTGAAGTCGGCTTGGATGCATTAATGTACACTGCCCTTTTGACGACACACAAGTCTTCTTATGGCCCTCTAGAATCATCAATCTGCTTAAATTATCTAGATCAGCCTGTACATTCATTACCTTTTGTATATAACCTTCTAACAGTTCTAATCGGCACGCTAACTCTGTTTTATCAAATGATATGGTCTTTACTTTGATTGCTGTTTGCATATGAGCAATATCAGCACTAACTTTGTCAAATCTTTGCAAGCACAGTGTTAATTTTGAACTTGTCTTACTGATTTTTGGCTTTTCACTTGCCTTCTCGGTCTCAGACATGTTGGCTGATAAAATAAATAAAAACCAACAAAAACTAAATGTCACAAACATTGTGAGCTACACTCGCAACGATGCTGACTATGTAAATCACACTCGCGCAACCTATGCGTTGTGTGAGCAAACAAACGAAAATGAGCTATCAAAAGTAAGGCAGGCTAAACTTTTGCTGTAACTACGTTTGTAGGCAGCAATGTAAAATGCGGGGTGCGTGGTATGTAAAGTAATGAGAGAATATATGCACACGCACTCGAAGTGGTATGTATATCAAACAAACGAAAGAAGAAACAAGAGAAAATGAGAATTGAACCAAACGGTTTCTGTGCTACATTTGTAGACAGCAATATAATATGCGGGGTGCGGGGTGACGAAATGCAAGCAGCGCCAAATGCAAGCAAAGTCGAAATAACGAAAATATGTAAGCCCAGAGGAAGGTTCGAGGTGAACGAACGCAACGACAAATGTATGTGTGTATATGCAAACGCCAATGTATTCACAGATGTTCCAAGTTAGCGGTCAATATGTAAATATATATGCTAACCGAAGATTTTATTATTCAATGTAAGATAAATATTGCCGTTTTTGTTTATTATTATTATTTGTTATAATGCGAATAACGAATTGTTAGTGTTGAAGCACGGTTATATTGTGATATTGCCTCTCAAGTGACAGATAAAATACAAGTGAACACTTAAGAAACTATCAAAACGGTAAAGAAAAAAAAAATATCATCTTACACAAACCAACTTTCATGCAATTTATTGACAATAAAAATTAAAACATTGCAGACTATCCGGCCTTGCCACGTTCACTTCGGCATCGGCAAACATGCGAAGCTTTCTCAGCAACTGGTAATCGGGTCCATGCGATATCACAAGTTGCTCAAAGACAAGCAGATATGGTAACAAGCCGATGGACTGATGCAAAGTTTTTCGTAGTGACGAATTGATACTATTTACGACTACGTTCTATTCCGTTTGATCACCCTGCACATTTGCTCTCAGAGCCGCATTGCTTGAACGATTCAACCGCTCCACTTCGTTGACTGTGGAGCATACGCACCCGTGCAGATATGACGGACTCAGAGATTCGTTAGAAAGGTCGAGAGCTCATGGCTTTTAAATTGAGTGCCGTTATCGCTCACGACTACTTCCCACAACACAAAAAGATCTCTTCTCCAAGGATGTCTATCACGATCTTGGCCGTGAACTTCTTTACCGCTTTCAGAAAGGTATACTAGGAAAAGTGATGCAGTACAATGAAAATCCCAATGTTTCTTTTTTTTACCTTGGAAACGGACCAATGAAGTAAATGTTTAGACGCTCGATTGGTCCTTCGGTTACTACCCGAGCTCCTATGGGTGGTTTAAGCGCCACTGTCGGATATTCCGTAGTCCGAGAGACCTCGCAGTTGCGGATGTAGTCCCTTACCTGCACTACCATGCTTGGTCAGAAGAACCTACGGCTTAAGAATCTGATCGACGCACTTAGCCATACCGCAATGGGCAGAAGATGGCTGGTCGCTGCGGATCTAATAACGCCTTCCCGCAAAGATTCTGGAACTACTTACTTCCAGACGTCGTCCGTACAAACGTCGCCTCCGGAAACTCTGTGCGATTGTATTTATAGTCGTCCACCACTTGGAAATCGGGAAACTTAGTGGAACGGACATTCTCCCTCAACCGTCGGTACTCCTCTGACTGAAATGCTTCCGAGTTGAGGTCGATGTCGCTAAGGACTTCCGTTAATATGCAAATCTCTGATTCCTCGATAGAACGGGATAACGTATGTAAGATGGTATACTCTGATGCAGGTTAGCAACCCGGCCAAATGAGGATAGTTGGCATCCCTGCGAACCAAAGATCGTGGCAAGAAGAGAATAGCGAGAGAGTAGCGAAAGAGCTGTCGTTGTCGGTCGTATAAAGTTGAAAGTCGAACGAATAAAAGTTGAAAGTGCAACGTATAAAAGTTGCTAAATATTAAGTTGCGAAAAGTTGCGAAAGTTGTAACCCTATCATTTTGTATTAATTAACCATATCAAATTGAACCATTATAATAAACTCTTTTTCTTTTATATAATAACCTTACATTTGGGGGCTCGTGCCGGTTTTTGATTTATTTCGGTTAATACTAAATGTTTTAAAGTGGATAAAGTTGAACATTTGTGTGATCACGAACAATAATTGTTAAGTTGAAGAGTTGCGAAAAAGACAAAAGAATTTTTTGTCTGAACAGTCGCTGTCAAACTGTGGTTTTACCGTTGCTGCATGTCAAAAATTCAAATAAGCATATACAAAAAAGCAAACGCGAGAAATGCCAAAAACGAGAAGTACACACTTGTTAGAAAAAATTAACGGTACAAGAAATGAGGATCAGTATATGGACGAAAATGAAGAAGAAACGATAATGAAACAAGAAAACGCGAAAAGAGACTTAACGGCCGCGAACAATTATGACCTCAATGCCAAAATACAGCAGCTTATGCAGTTGTTGACACTCAAAGTTGAGGTTGATGAACAGCGCGAAAATCAAGTGAAAATTTTAGAATCGGAATTTATAAACAATTATAAAGAATTGAAATATAAATTAATTAATGAATTTCGATGCAGTTGGAACAGTGCTGATATTCATCAACAGCTGAAAGATCGCATAGAGAAAAAAACGGAATCTTTTCACGAGTACATGCTGAACATGAAAAAAGTTGCAAGACCGAGAGTCACCGTCGCATAACGGACGACACGGAAACGCGGTAGAAACGCGAATAGAAACACGAGGAGTAATTAACGCGGAATGGAAAGAAATTAAAATAAAAAAGAAGAGGCGATAGAACGCGGCATGCAAATAGGACAAAAAAAGACAAAAACATAGAATAGAATATCGAGGAAGATAAGATACTAATTACTAATTACGTGCTAGATAGGAAAGAATTAAGGACTTCATAGCAGCGATAGTGTTAGTGCTAGCTATGACGTGTTGAAGCTTATTGTAGTCCGAAAAAGGATCATGCAGTGCATAGTTCGATCTACAATAAGGAAGTGTTAATGGAAGGAAATAGCGAGTACTTCTGCAAGGAACAGAGAAGTGTAGCTGCCTTACCAAGGCCTCACTATCAATGTCACCTTCCATAGGGTTGTTAATAAATAGGACCCCAAGCATGGTTCTGCGGTTAATTAGGGAGGGTAGGTTTAGAAGCAGAAGTCTACTATTATAGGAAGGCAGTCTCAAATATTCATCCTAGTTAAGGCCGCGTAAGGCAAAAAGTAAGAAATTCCGCTGTACAGATTCGATGCGTTCCTTATGGATAGTGTACTGGGGACACCATACGCATGAATAGGACGAACAAGTGAAAAGTAAAGGGTCTTTGTAATAAAAGGATCGTCGAATTCATAAGACCATCTCTTGATAAAGCCTAGGACACCCATGGCTTTATTGACCATATTAGTTATATGACTTGAAAACTTTAGTTTTCGGTCCAAACGGACCCCCAGATCATCAACTAGGGTGATTCTTTCCAAGGCACAACCACAAAGAGTATAAGAAGCAAACTTCGGACTGGCTCGAGAGAATGTCATCAGCTTGCATTTAATAGACTGATAATTCCGACGACGGCGGAATAAAGGAACAGGTTATTAAAAGAAAAAAACCGGGAAAGTGTAATTTTACACAGAGTAATTCAATGCCAGATTGAATCTCCGGTTCTAAAAGTTCCGAGTTGATGGTGAAATCAACTGCAATTAGAACTCCACCACCACGTCGGTCAGGTCGATCACACCTGTAGGTTGTGAAATTATTTGGAAAGACTTCGGAGTTAAGGTTCTCCGGATTTAACGAAGTCTCAGTAAACATAACAATTTGGGCAGAAAAAGAAAGACTGTTGAAGTATAAAGTTGAAAGTTTAGTACAGAGACCTCTAGCATTTTGATATGAAAGAGTTAAGGAGCTTGTTAGTTTTGTTTGGGCTGCTGCTAGAGCAGGCAAAGGAAGTTTAATCTGTGGGCGATTTTTCTTTTTCTTTGCTTCAAACTCTTTAACCATTACATGTTCCGGCCAAAATTAAGCCGAACATATAATGCCTAAGAGTTCGTTTGGGACACTTATTTTGAAGGATGATATGTCCCTCTCATAAGAAAACTTAAATTTTTCCACTTTTATATCGACGGCTTGGGGTTTAGCTTGAATATAAGCTTTAACAAAAATTTGTTTCTTTTGTGGAACACCCATCATCTTTTTAGGCGCCTCAGGTATAATTCCAGGGCAGAGGTTCTCTTCTGGTAAACCAGAACTTGAACACGCCTTAGGTAACACTATTTTCTGAAGCACGGGCAACGAGACCACAGCGGACATAACGGAACATTTGGGCGTCACTGGTTGCATACACTCAATGACATTTTCGTGAATCGAAATTGATTTAGCCGCTGATTTCGTTACAATCGGGGGATTGGTGAACGACATTAACGGCTGTGTCATTGGCGTGCCTGGATGGTCAATTATAGGGAGCTGGGTGGCGATAATAGGCTCCGTTATGCGGGTGGAAATCATCCCATTTAATAAGTTAAAATCACCTATTATGAAGCAGCGTACACGCTTACACAGTTTTTCATGTTTAGCCATACATGCACCAAAATCAAAAGTAACTGCAAGAGTGGGATGGTAAGGATCTTCAGGAAGAGAAAGTGGATGTGTCTTATTTAGACTCACTCTGGATGGATCCGAGACAAAGCATAAGTCTAACGATCTGTTACTACTGTTTAAGACATGATTGACCTGTGACAATGACATGTCAAACAGACCGTCAAAAAGGTCATGTTGCCGTGAGGGCAGAAGAGAGATTGAATCAGCACTTGTTGTCCAGTTTGAAAGGACATACCAAGAACTTTTGGATCGGTCTTGAAAGGGAGATCCACTTTACTGTTTTCTCGAAGAAAAGTTCACAAGCCTGTTGTTCAGCTGTTTGGCGAAAAGTTTTCGATTCGAATGGAGATTGGTCCAATTCCCAAAAAAAGTTATCTAACGAATCGAGAGAACAATTAGTTTGGGCCATTTAACACCCACTGAACTGATGCCTAGGCACTTGTCCAGTACATTTGCCTGCTACTTTCCATCCTTGCAGCATTTTTTGCATTATAGGAAATTCAAAACTCAATTTTATTTGCCCAACGCACAATAATTCGTAGAACAGTTCTGCTCCCAAAAGAATGTCCACCTTAGCAGGTCTATTGAATTCTGGGTCTGCCAATTTTATATTTTTGGGCATTTTTTCCAATTTGAATTACCCATGGAATGTCCAGGCTGTGTTGTTGAAATGGATTTCAAAACCCAACATTCAGCCGAAAAATTGCGAGAGTTTATGTGCGACTGAAGAGAAGCACATATCTTATTTTTGCTATCTATTGTTGCACCACCAACCATCGAGATATCTAATGATGTTGGCTCCCACTTGAGCCGTAGCATCTGGGCCACGCTCTCAGACATCAAATTGATTTGGTAGCCGTGCAGGATGCAACTGACCAAATCAGTCTTTTACATTAACGACAGCTGTGGCGAGAACAATTTGTTCATTGTTTGCTACATGCCCTAAATACGAATCTGGCATAGTGACTTGAAGAGTGGATACCTCACCTTGAGCAGGAGTAGTATACCTGTAGAGCAGCGAATGGTGAAGTTTCGAACAAATTCGACATTTTGATGCCTTAAATTTTGACACCTTATGACCCACAATCAAACAAATTAGGCACAAACTCAATTCTCAAATTACTTCGCTCTGTGGTTAAGCCAAATTGCTTATATAAACGCAATCGCGCCTCCATGCGCCAGTTCAGTACCGAAGCTCATTATCCAACTTTGTGATAATCTAAATGCATTAGTCCTTTCTTGAGGAATTAATAAAAGTGTTTAATAATAAAACAAAACAATCGTGTTTTATTTTCTTTTTTATAAACCCTATGTATGAAAAATACCTTTATGCAATGCTGAATGAATATTAAGCATATGCAATGTTAAATAAAATTTTAAAAATAAAAATTTTTCTTTCGATTTGAATTAAATATTTGTAAATGGTATCTACAACTTCAGATGCGATCTTTAGCATATGTACCAAAACCCATCTGCCTGCTTAGACATTAAGATTTGTATTCTCCTATTCAGCGAAAATTCCGACTGCTTAGACATAAACATTTGTATCCCCCAATTCGTGGACAATAACAAGTCAGCCTACTCCGATCATTTGTAAACATTCCCACGAAAGGGTCAAAACTGCATACGCAGCGCACATTCGCAAGATACTCAAGAGAGTGTCTAGTATAATGTAAACGTAAAAGAGAGATTTATGTACGCTCAATATACAGTAGAAGTAAATAAGACTCAGCCAAAGGTTTGCTAAGCGTCAAGTTTGTAGCTTTAAGATAAATTTAATTCAAACTTAATTATTGAAAGACGCGAATTGTCTCCCAGTTTCGCCTAGTGTTTATTATAATAAAACTATATTTTTTTATATTATATGATTTCTCTTTATTTAATAAATGACATGCAGATACATGAATTCACATAATAATTCATTTATATTTCACCGCGTAAATGGAATACATACGTGTGCAACAGGACAGCAGAAATCTTACAGGATTATCCAAGAAGCTGTTGACATCATGTAAGATCAGAAGACAATCCAGCTGATTGTGCATCGCGAGGATTACTGCCTTCCCAACTACTCGAACACAGTTTATGGTGGACAGGTCCACCATGGCTCTCACAACCTCGTCCAGAATGGCCATCTGAAAGGAAAGGATCTGAATTCGACGTACTTCCCCTCGCTGCAGTTGAAGAAAAACCACAACAAACCTTTGTTATAGCACAAAATCCTGAATTGAATATAGACGTGCTCAATCTGTTGAGCAACAAGCTGTCATCATGGAGCCATCTCCTGCTATGTCTTTCGATTCTTGCACCAGCATTGCCGCAAAGGAAAACTTTGTAAATTAGACAACGACGACAATTTGAAGTATCCATGTCAGGATTGGACACGAGGCAAATTCTTAACGGCAACTGAATTACATTATGCTCGCAACAGACTTTTGCTGCATATGCAACGTACTGAGATTACTCGGGATTATGAAGTACTCTCGACACCATTTTGTGACCCAATTGGATTACTGCGAGTCGGAGGACGGATTGTGAAATCCGAACTGAACTTCAATGCAAAACATCCCATTCTTGTAGCTAAGTCTTCGGCAATTGCATCGCTATTAATTCGTTATTTTCACAGAACTCATCTTCATTCCGGTGTGGAGGCTACTTTCCATATCGTTCGACAACAATTTTGGATATTGGGAGCACGTAACTTAATCCGGAAAGAGGTCTTTCGTTGCAAGCAATGTTTTATGCGACGCCGTAACACAGCACAGCAGGTACTGGCAGATCTACCTGTACCTAGAGTTCATCAAAGTCCATGTTTTCAACACACTGGTCTCGACTACGCGGGACCTATTGCTATAAAATAATCCAAGGGTCGAACTCCGAGGATTGGCAAGGCATGGTTTGCCATCTTTGTGTGTCTGGCAACTAAGGCCATCCATATTGAGGTAGTCAGCGATCTGACTACGAATGCATTTATTGCCGCGTTCAAGCGATTTTGTGCACGAAGGAAGACTCCGAGGGATCTTTACTCCGACAACGGAACTACATTTCACGGAGCCAAACGGGAGCTGAATACTATGCGAGAAGTAGCTACAGCACATGCTAAGGGTGAACAGCTAGCTAACTTCTTTGCCAAGGAAGGACTCACTTTGCATTTCATTCCCCCGTCCGCACCACATTTTGGTGGGTTGTGGGAATCGGGCGTGCGGTCAATTAAACTTCATTTGCGCCGAGTAAGAGGGGGCGCCCGCTCACCTTTGAAGAGTTGTGTACCGTATTGACACAAATCCAAGCTCTTCTGAATTCACGACCTTTGTCACAATCTGGTGATGACAGCCTTGATCCACTGACACCGGCACACTTTCTAGTGGGACAACCATACACAGCTTTGCCAGAACCGTCGTGTTATTATACTTATATTATATGATTTCTCTTTATTTAATAAATGATTTTTTTAAAAAATTTTTTATTTAATTTTAAACCAACATATGTTTGTTAACAGAGCAATGCAACTCTGTTTCTGCATTAGAATATAATTGATATCGATAAGTTTGTTACCGAAAACTGTGAATGCTAGAAAAAGTCAGTATTATTTGTGAAGATACTAAGAAAGCTACGCGAGAATGAACGCGCCAACATTGTATGGAAACATTAAGAAATAAAGAGTGCAACCTAGAAAAAAGATAATTACAGTCCACTTTTTTTGCCTCATTCACCAACATTTTGGTCCTTCGAGCCGGATGTCGCGGGATCATCACGGCTTGCTTGGAATTTGGCACTCTTTCTTTCTTATTGAATTTGGACTTTTCACACTTGAGTGAAAATACGTTTCTAACCTCACAATGCAGGCAATTGTTCACCAACGTGGTTTCAAATGCGCTTAAACTTCGACGTTGGATTTGACCACAACTTCTTTGGCGACTTTGGAATATCGCATTCGACGATTGACTGAAACGTTTGAAGACTTGAAACTGCGGAATATTACAATTATTCACATGAAGACAATTGGGTTGAACCAGACGACTTGCATGAAAATGAAAGGAAGTTCTACGAGACACATTCCAAATTATCTGGTGCTTGGCTGATGCTACAGCAGCTCAGATTCACTCTTCGACATCAAACGCAACTGCAGATCAGCTGGAACGGCTCGCTACATCGCAAGCGGAGTTTTTAGAACACATGCGCAATTCAAACAACAGTTATTTTCGATGTGAGAAAATCAAGATCCCTACTTTCAGCGGCAATTATGAGGACTGGCCGCAATTTTGTGATTTATTTCTTGGATCAATCGGGAATCGTAGCAACTTCACGAGCTGCCAGAAGTTTCACTATTTGAAATCTTATTTGGCCGGAGACGCACTTAGCTTGGTAAAACACATTGCAGTGACAGAGGAGAACTATACAGGAGCATGGGAACGATTGGTTACAAGATATGACAAGAAACAATTAATTGCCAGATCATTTGTTAATAGTTTCTTGTCTATGCCGAGTGTCTCTGGATCTGGTGCTGCTTCTCTTCGGAAACTTGCCGACGGAGCAGATGAAGCAATCCGAGGACTGAAAGCTCTCAATTGCAATGGGCGTGATCTATGGGTCATCAATATTTTGCTAAACAAACTGGACATTGATACAAGACAATCGTGGGCAGAGCGCGAAGAGTCTACCGAAAACAACGTGAGCATCGATACTTTTTTGAAATTCATATTTCACCGTTGTGACGCATTGGAATCATGCCAACCTGTTCGCCACACATCGGGAAAGCGTACAGCAACTGTGCATCTAGCTAACGGAGACCAGAACACCAGTGGAAAGCTTTGTGTAGTATGCAAGCAATCTCACACAATCTCATCTTGTGCTCAATTTAAGGCCATGGAACTGCTGACACGCAGGTCATTTATAAAGGACAACAAGCTTTGTTTCAATTGCTTAGCTCAGAACCATACAGCAAAACAATGTACTTCAAAATATCGGTGTCGCCACTGTCAAGGCATGCATCATACGCTTGTTCACTATACGCCGCAAGTGGAACTGGATCTTCGACCAATTACTACAAGCACTCCAACGGACACACAACATACCACAGCCGATATGTCACATTTCTCGGCAGGTACGATGCTTCTGCAGAGGGCGCAGATATTAATGCCAACAATACTTGCACATGTGATCAACAAGTGGGGCAAACTTACAACTTGTCGCCTACTTTTGGACTCTGGATCTACTATAACGTTAGCCAGCGAAGCGTTTGTGCAACGCGTCGGAGCAAGTCGATCACAGGCCCGAATCTCGGTGGTTGGGCTCTCAGCCAATCACGCAGGTACCACTCGAGGATGCACCAAGTTGCATCTACGATCTCGTATAACTAATGATGCTGTTCATATAACCACCTTTATTATGAATTCATTAACATCATCTGTTCCTTCTCATGAGGTCAACACAAGTACTTGGGAGGCCCTTGCAGGATTGGCATTGGCAGACCCGACTTTTCATACACCTGGTCAGATTGACGTTATTATTGGCTCTGATCAACTATGGAGCATTTACACAGGCGAGCGAATCCCCATAGGAAACAATGGCCTTCAAGCACTTAACACCCTTTTTGGTTGGGTCGTTGTCGGCTCTTGTGACAACGTTCAGGACACGACGATGACTCATCAAGCACTGCATGCTCAATTGGACTTGGATTCATTGGTTCGATCATTTATGGAAATGGACAACATTAATCCAAGCAAATCGACGATCGATGCATGTGACCCAACCGAACAGCATTTTGTGGCCTCTCATAAACGCAATAGCGAGGGTGTGTACATAGTGGAGTACCCCTTCAAGGCTGATGCGCCACCTATTCATAATTCAATGTTGACACAGGCAATTAACCGATTTGCATCACAAGAAGGCAAGTTTAGGCGTTATCCAGATCTGCGCAACCAGTATATTGATTTTATGAAGAATTATCTTGAGCGGGGACACATGGAAGAGATTCATTTGGACCAGGAAAGCAAGAGTCTTGACAAGTGCGTTTACCTGGCTCACCATGCTGTCATGAAACCAGAAAGCACGACTACCAAGTGCCGAGTGGTCTTCGACGGCTCGGTTAAGGATGACACTGGCTTCTCACTCAACGATCGGTTACACATCGGTCCACCAATTCAACGAGACCTGTTTGGAGTTTGCCTGAGATTTCGGCAATATTACTACGTAGTGTGTGCTGATATAGAAAAGATGTTTCGAGGCATTCAAGTATCAAAGTCACATACGGATTTGCAACGCATAGTGTGGCGTGAAGACGAAAGATCTCCTCTTCGACACTATCGTTTGTTGACGGTCACATATGGATTAGCGCCGTCACCCTTTTTAGCGGTAAGAGTACTAAAGCAACTCGCTGAAGATTATCGACAGGAACATCCCTTGGCTGCACACGCTCTATTACACGATACGTATGTGGACGATATATCTTCGGGAGCCGATTCTGTAGAGGGTCTACTCAAACTAAAGGACGAACTTGTTTGCTTGCTAGCCAAAGCGAAATTCAATCTTCGGAAGTGGAGCTCTAATTGTGAAGAGCTTATGAGAATGTTACCTTTGCAAGACTGTGAATACAAGCCTATTGCGGATGAAGACCAGCCTGTATCTCACTTAGTCAAAATATTGGGATTGCTGTGGAGTCCAAGATCCGATAAGGTCGGCATAAAGCTTAATACTTTTGACACTGATCGCGAGCCAACTAAGCGCACTCTTTTGTCTGAACTGTCAAAGATCTACGATCCGTTGGGATTTGTGGCACCAACAACTGTAATGCTGAAAATACTCTTCCAAGAATGTTGGCTGACTTCCCTCGGCTGGGAGGATGTGCTCACCGGAACTATATTGCGGCGTTGGCTTATTTTGGCAAATGAACTTGATTTATTATCGAAGTGTCGGATTCCTCGACACATTGCTAGGCCAGCAAACGCCATTGAATTACATGGATACGCAGATGCTTCATCGCAAGCATTTGGAGCTGTTGTTTACAGTCGTGTCGCAATGGAAACTGAAATCGTGGTTACTTTGATCGCTGCCAAAACTCGGGTTGCCCCGATCAAACCTATTTCAATCCCTCGACTCGAACTAAATGCTGCTCATCTATTATCGAAGCTATTAACGCTCATCAAGGACTCTTTGACCATTCCAGTCGCTAGCATCGACTGCTGGAGCGATTCGGAAATTGTACTGCATTGGTTATCAGCACCACCGCGTAAATGGAATACATACGTGTGCAACAGGACAGCAGAAATCTTACAGGATTATCCAAGAAGCTGTTGGCATCATGTAAGATCAGAAGACAATCCAGCTGATTGTGCATCGCGAGGATTACTGCCTTCCCAACTACTTGAACACAGTTTATGGTGGACAGGTCCACCATGGCTCTCACAACCTCGTCCAGAATGGCCATCTGAAAGGAAAGGATCTGAATTCGACGTACTTCCCCTCGCTGCAGTTGAAGAAAAACCACAACAAACCTTTGTTATAGCACAAAATCCTGAATTGAATATAGACGTGCTCAATCTGTTGAGCAACAAGCTGTCATCATGGAGCCATCTCCTGCGGGTTACTTGCTATGTCTTTCGATTCTTGCACCAGCATTGCCGCAAAGGAAAACTTTGTAAATTAGACAACGACGACAATTTGAAGTATCCATGTCAGGATTGGACACGAGGCAAATTCTTAACGGCAACTGAATTACATTATGCTCGCAACAGACTTTTGCTGCATATGCAACGTACTGAGTTTACTCGGGATTATGAAGTACTCTCGAAAAGCAACCTTCTACAAACAAAATCGAATTTAATAAAGCTCGCACCATTTTGTGACCCAATTGGATTACTGCGAGTCGGAGGACGGATTGTGAAATCCGAACTGAACTTCAATGCAAAACATCCCATTCTCGTAGCTAAGTCTTCGGCAATTGCATCGCTATTAATTCGTTATTTTCACAGAACTCATCTTCATTCCGGTGTGGAGGCTACTTTCCATATCGTTCGACAACAATTTTGGATATTGGGAGCACGTAACTTAATCCGGAAAGAGGTCTTTCGTTGCAAGCAATGTTTTATGCAACGCCGTAACACAGCACAGCAGGTACTGGCAGATCTACCTGTACCTAGAGTTCATCAAAGTCCATGTTTTCAACACACTGGTCTCGACTACGCGGGACCTATTGCTATAAAAGAATCTAAGGGTCGAACTCCGAGGATTGGCAAGGCATGGTTTGCCATCTTTGTGTGTCTGGCAACTAAGGCCATCCATATTGAGGTAGTCAGCGATCTGACTACGAATGCATTTATAGCCGCGTTCAAGCGATTTTGTGCACGAAGGAAGACTCCGACGGATCTTTACTCCGACAACGGAACTACATTTCACGGAGCCAAACGGGAGCTGAATACTATGCGAGAAGTAGCTACAGCACATGCTAAGGATGAACAGCTAGCTAACTTCTTTGCCACGGAAGGACTCACTTGGCATTTCATTCCCCCGTCCGCACCACATTTTGGTGGGTTGTGGGAATCGGGCGTGCGGTCAATTAAACTTCATTTGCGCCGAGTAGTAGGAGCAGCCGCTCTCACCTTTGAAGAGTTGTGTACCGTATTGACACAAATCGAAGCTCTTCTGAATTCACGACCTTTGTCACAATCTGGTGATGACAGCCTTGATCCACTGACACCGGCACACTTTCTAGTGGGACAACCATACACAGCTTTGCCAGAACCGTCGCTTTTGAACACAAACATTAACAAATTACAGCGTTGGACTCAGCTTCAGGCTATGGTACAGGGATTCTGGAAGCGCTGGCATATGGAGTACTTGACGAGTCTGCAGGAGCGCAACAAATGGCAGATGAAAACCCCCAATCTACGCGTGGATACACTTGTGGTTCTAAAGGAGCCTAATCTACCTCCATCCAAATGGCTACTGGGGCGCATCATTGAGGTTCATCCAGGAACCGACCACAAGATCAGAGTTGTCACGATAAAGACGTCACATGGAATATATAAGCGGTCTATTACAAAGATTGCACCGCTCCCAATTGACTGAACGCGGAGTTCAGGGGGGCCGGTATGGTTAGAAATAAGAAAGTTTACTTATTGAATTTAAATTTGTTATGTTAAACTTCCCAGAAACATATGTTTGTTAACAGAGCAATGCAACTCTGTTTCTGCATTAGAATATAATTGATATCGATAAGTTTGTTACCGAAAACTGTGAATGCTAGAAAAAGTCAGTATTATTTGTGAAGATGCTAAGAAAGCTACGCGAAATGAACGCGCCAACATTGTATGGAAACATTAAGAAATAAAGAGTGCAACCTAGAAAAAAGATAATTACAGTCCACTTTTTTGCCTCATTCACCAACAATAACTATTAGGTGAAAACACGTCTAATCTCGATGACCAATAGGAATAATTTGATTGCCATCTGTAAGTTAACAACAAAAATGTTACAATTTAGAATATTGAACTCCAGTACGCCAGTTCCAATCTGCAAGCTCATCATCTACATAATTTCCTGCACGCGCCGAGCTACCAAGCAGAATTCTAAGAATCTGTTTGGCAACCGTTTCCGCTCCCACCAATGCATGTGAATCCAAGAAGACTGCAACATTTCGACCAACATAACATCAGCCGATGTCGTGGCTTATTGGAAACAGCGAAGCCGACGTCGATCCTCTGCCACCAAGGGCAGCGCAGCTCGCAGCCAAGACTCACAGCTTGTTAGGCACAGCTTAGGGTAATTGAGTTGCAAATTGGATTTAGACAAATAAAGTCGTTGTTCTTAATTGAACTAAAAAATCTTTTTATTTTTTACTTTGCACCTTGCAAGTAATTAACTGGCGCCCGAGCAGGGACCGGTACGCGTACGATACAGCAAAGGGTCTTGTAAGTTCGTGGCTAGCAATTACATTTTCTGCAACTGGTCTAAACGCGAGTGATAGTGAACGTGCAACTCCGAAAAACTAACTGAAGGCAGGGCCACAGACCACCCCTCAACCCTGTACGCATCGCAGGATCCTTAGCAGTCACGGAACAAAAAGGATGAAATCCGGATCGTCGGAGGGAGGAGCCACATCATCAAAACTATCTATAGTACCGTAAGATTACACAAACAATATAAATCAAAAAAAAAGATCACAAAAGTGATATAACTCATTCCAACTTTACGATTCCCAAAGATAAATTTTGGTGACCTTCGAGTCGACTTGAGTTGCTTTCCGCAACCCCAATGTTCCCCAAAAAATTAATTCTGCAATACGTGCAGTCATAGATAGGTTCTGTCTATCTATGTAAATTAATAAAATAAATTATAAAATAAGAGATAAATAAAAAATAAATTATAAAATAATAGATAATAAAATGTAGTAACATAACTTCATATATGTTAATATAATACTTAGTATAAATGAAATGAACTTTATTATAAATTAAATAACTATAATAAAATTACTTAACAAAATTATAAAATAAACTATTATAAATCTGAGTCTGCAACATCAACTAAAACCCCACTATGGTAACTATATATAGTCTCATAAGTGCGCGCTGTTGAAATATATTGGGTAGTTGATATTGAGTTTAATTTTGCCGTATTAAAAATGTCGGTGTCCTCATTTCTATAAAACAAATGAATTGCATCATTTGGCAATTCGCTAGCTGGAGAAACTCTGGAACGAAGTAAGGAAATGTCGTCAGACGACATATGTCCAGATGCCATATTATTTAAAGCTACAGCAAAAGCCTGATCATCTCGTTGTCGCATTATCTCGGTAAGCTCAAAAAACTTAAAAGAATCCCATAGAGAAGATCCGTATATAGCACTATACGGATCATGCGAATCAGAAGTGGATTTGTAAATCCAACGATCTCCAACACGACTAAGCTGTCTGAGATCGCCGAAAACAATAATAGAGATCCCTCCGAATGGTACCTCTCTGTTATCTAAAATTTGTTTAAACCGGCTATCTAAATACGAAAACATTTTTGCTCCGACCATTGATATTCCATCAATAATCAAAAGTTTAAGATCAATAAATCTTGAACGGAGGGTATTTAGTTAGTCAGGTCCCAAGTTTTTAAATGCGGTCCCGGATTGGTTTATAGGAAGAGAAAACATGGAATGAAGGGTAGAACCTCCTATTCCGAAAGCTGCCTTCCCTGTGGGAGCACACAAAAGAATTTTGGCAGTTGATGGATCGCATTCAGGCCTACGGTTATACAACTGGGACAGGGACTGAAAAATGGCTGAAATAAGCCGACTTTTGCCGACACCGGCGCCGCCACTCATAAACTCATAAAACACATTGTTTTGCTGGGAATTATGCAAACATGTGTAAAATAGGTTTTTTGCTTAATATTAAGCGACTGAACAATTTTGGACAAATTTTCAGCGGATATTAGTGGCGGAAGTTTAACTATGCGAAAAGTATCTTCTGATTCTTGATTCTGATCACCATTGCCATCGACATTCAAATTATTAAGCTGAGAATTTATTTCACCTAATCCTAAAACCCTAAACTCATCATCTTCCTGACCTGGTTCAGCTGTTCTATCCTCAATGTTGGTTTCCATTTCCATGGCCCTCCTAAGCGCGTCCTCTAAGTCTTCTAATACATTATATTTCTTAAAATTAGTCTTCACTAAATCTTCCTCGCAATTTCTGTCTATCAGCTCTAACTTTTCGTCCCTCCATGGCAAAAATAACATCAAAAGTTCCCTATAATAGCTAGGCCTATCTTTATTTATATTAGTGAAGTATTTATATAGGCTTCTCCGTTGCTAGCCTCAGACAATCGGATGCCTAAACAGCAATAGGCGGCTTCCTGAGCAGAAATCTCAGTGCCAGAAATAAATTTGTTACCAATATATTGCAACTTTTGCCTGACTGTGAAATTTCTATTGTGGATCTCGTCCACTGCGTCATGCATCAGCTTGGAAATACCCCTTTGGGACTTGTTTATATAATTAATTATATAACTGCAGCAAGCATAAGGGTCCAAAATGAAATGAATGTCAATATTGGCCCTTTGCATTCCGAGAATATGTTTATTATACGCATTTGTACAAATGACATTAAAACTTCTCTTCAGAAAAATTTGTGGCTTTTTTAAGCCAGATCTCAGAGCATATATATATTCCTCGTAAGTGAGGTTGACTTGGGAATGAGACAAAAAGTTTTCAAAAATGCTTAAGAGACTTATATTTTCTGAATCGAAATTGAAGTTTAATACACTCTGTATTTTTTTTAAATTTTCTCGATGAAGGGAAATATTTTCAGTCTCTTCGGGAAGAGGCTTTAGAATTTCTGTTCGGGGTTTTGGAAAATACGGAATACCAAAGCGACAATAAGAGTTTCCTCCAAATTCACGTTGGCATGAGCGCCCGTGCTTGTGCTTTTGATATTCAATGAATGGAGCGAGTTCTTCATTTGTTACATCTGTGGTAACGAACTGATCGATAAATTCGATAACTGGAGGAATTGAAGATTCATTCTCAAAGTCCACTTTTGGGGCGTCTTTCAGCCAAAACATTCCGTGGATATGAGGTGAACCTCTTTGTTGAAACTCGACTCTCCAGTAGTATAACACAACGTTGTGTCTACCGAAAACACCTCCTTCTTTTTTCATGATTTTAAACAACTGCCTCCAGCGATTGTCAAAATACCAAACACTTGTGACCGGGTCGGTACGAATCAGTCGAACTTTTTCGTTTGAAGCCAACCCAAGTGCCACCTCTTCCGTAACTTCTTCCTTGTCGACAACTCTTTTGAGTATGACAAGGAGCTCCCCCCACCTACTTTCAGCAGGTGACAAAGTTATGAAGGTTGGCAGACCGAATTGACGGATCATTGCCATGACCTTCTTTTTATCTGCTTCCCAATGAGCAGGAGACGTTCTAATACCCTTAAGGACCCTGTAAGCGTCATCATGACGAATTGAACTATCAATTTGATCCTCATTAAGGGCGTTAGAGGCAGTAATGGCTCGGGATGAGCTATGCTTTCTTAAGCATATGGAAGTATTATTCCTAATTTGAAGAAGCTCTAATTTCTTGTAATTGAAAAACAACTTATCAGTTCTACAACCTCTCCTATCAAAATTTCTAAGCTCAGATCTAACTACTTTTGCAAAAGTCTGAAGAGTCTTACGTTTAACGCCAGCATAAATAGTTCCTCTGAATCAGCATCCAGAATCATATAGAGGGGTCTTTGGCCTTCGCCAGGAGCAATTATGATTCTTTGCATGGCAACATTCGCAACGTGATTATTATCAAGCAGAGTTTCTTGACCCCCCGGATTGAGCTCCTCTATTTCAATATTCTCATTAGGATGAAGTGGTCTTTCTTGAGCCATATTATTTACTAACTCTGCATCTGCCTGAGAAACTATAAATAGAACAGTATCGGAATCGAAATTGGACATCCACTGCTCATTAAAAACTACATTGTGCTTCTTATAAAGCTCACTATCTATGAGAAATCTAATAGCATCTGAAATTTTCATTGGTCTGATGGTTTCTGCCATGAAATCATGGCTATATTCCATCCTACGCCTGAGGTGAAGCTGTACAACCTCTGCTTCATGGAAAGCTCGTGGCAACGAAGTTACAATATTGCTAACAGGAATAGGGACATTAACAACAGCTCCTTTGATGGCGTTTTGTCGACCAACACCTAAAGACTTAATCACCATAAATGGAAGTCGAGGTGATATAAGTCGCTCCTTTAGAGGAGTAAGCCCTTTCAGACATTCGAGCAAGTCAGGGAAATCTAAACCATTTGTTATGGAAAATTTTGGTTTTTTCAGCCTTAATGTTACGGCTACAGGTATTGCAGAATTGGAAAGTTTCGTCAGAAGATGGGAATTGACTGGAAAGACTAAGAATATCTGCACTAAACTCATTTTTACTTTCAATAAAAGCCCTTGTAATTTTGCTAACCTAAAGGAAACCAAAGGCCTTTGCAACAAAGGCAAACTTGATCAGGACCCAGTTTAACCATTCTATTAAAAATTTCTACATGAGCTTCTAGGTTTGTTAAACTGGGTGAATTGTCCTCAAAACTATTTTAACGTTCCTGTCTCATACGGTCTGCATTTCGTCGATTGTCTGCTTCTCTGTTCTGACTCCTATATTGACTGACTCTTAAACTCAGACGTCTTAAAGAGTCAGTAATAGCTTGACGCTCTAAAAGGCGGGCACTTCGACGTCGTATACTGTCAAGCGCCTGATCGACAATCCTCCTTGCAAGATTGTCCCTAACTTGGGACCTACTCATCGTATCTCTCTCCCTTTCTAATATGCGACGCTCAACATCTGAACGAATAACAGTTCTAAGATGTGTATTGCGTCTCTGTTCTAAAGCCCTAATCGTACGGTTTCGTCGTCGTGCTGATCTTCGTAATCTATCGGCTCCTCTCTCAACCAGCCGATAGTTCCCATCAGCCCGTCTCTGTCTTCTGTTTTGTGTGTTAGTCCGCTGTTCAGTTATCCGTACGTTCGTATCCTGTCTGCGAGTGGCTCTACGTGATCTATCAGCCCCCCTTTCCGATTGCCGATAGTCCCCATCTGCCCGTCTCTGTCTTCTATTTCGTGTGTTTGTCTGCTGTTCAGTTATCCGTACGTCAGAGTCTTGTCTGCGAGCGGATCTACGTAATCTATCAAGCCCCCTCTCTGCCTGCCGATTGTCCCCTTCAGTCCGTCTCTGCCTTCTATTTTGTGTGTTGTGTTCCTGCTCAGTTGCCCGTATGTTCGTATCCCGTCTACGACTTGCCCTGCGCAGTCTATCGGCTATTCTTTCCCTCTGCCGATAGTCTACTTCAATCGGCTCCTGTCTTCTATTCTGTATATCAGCCTGCACCTCACTTTCGCGTATGCGCGTAGATCTACGTAAATCAGTAACCGGCCCTGTATCTTCTACTCTTCCCTCTTCTCTTATTTCTAATTCTAAATTTTGTGCTGCTGTATTTACTATGAGCTCAGTTTCCCTAAACTGCGTATTGGCTCTGCGATCTCTCTGGGCTCTATAGAAATGTTAGAGATTTTCAGCCTGAGAATATTCCTCTTGCTGCCTATTCAATAAATTTCTGCGCCTCCGATTAGCTGCTTTTTGAGCAGCAGACTGTCTTTGGCGAGGCATAAGAAATAATGATACTTTATTAAACTAATTAAACTAAATAAAATAAATCAATAAATGAAAAAAATAAGTAAATAAATATATAATATAAAATAATATAATCTATTATATAATATAGTTATATTATATTACATATATTGATTAAATTATGTAATGAGAAATTGTTAGTATAATCATATAATTATTATTATATCTTATCTGTTCAATGCCCACTGTGCGGGGTCAACGTCACACGCGCAGCAAATACGTCACGAAAAGCCGAAACCGTCACAAAGCGCAGAGAACGTTTATGTTTGTTTGTACATATGCATATGTATGTATGTATGTACCAAAAAATATTTATATATATTATAAAGTCACAAACCGATAATAAACCAGTCGAACGCTACAGTCAGGTGCTGACGGTAGAAGGCCATGGATTATCATGGTATACCGCGTATAATATATTTTCCCTTATTTATAATGACAATTTTGGTTTGTTTGAATTATTATTAAGCATTTAAAATAAAAATATAAATTTTATATTCTTATTATTTAATTCGAACGACACGCACAAATTCAATTGACAGACAGAAGAAGAAGAACGCATAAACAATGCAAAACCGAATAGACAAGAATTATAAGCATTAGGTAGGGCGAGAGGGCAAAAAGTCGGTGTATGCACTTTTTGCTAATGCCAAATAGAAGTGGCAGTGGTGGAGTTATACAGTAGCTTAGCGGAGTGTGTGCCGGATTCGAATACCAATGATGTTGACAATGTTTGGGTTCGATTGCAGCCGCGATCAATGTGTGAAATGGTTTCCTCTTTTTTTTTCTTTTCTTTTAAATAATTTAAAAGCTTAACAAACAATAATTTTTAAATTTTTTGGTACTCAACATATTTAATTAGAAAACTTTTATAAACTTTGCCGAATGTTGCACAAATCTGAGAGTTGCGTATGTGTGCTTCGGCACTACGGCAATTGATGCGTGTTAGAGCGGGACGCCGAAACATAAATGTGCAAATGCAGATATGCATGTATCGGCGTCCCGCTCTAACATTCGTGTACATTGATTGTCTTAACTATTGCATAAAAATATGAAATTTAATTTGGGAAATAAATTATTTTGATATTTAATGAAATAATTTAGAGGGTGTAGTTTTCGACTGTTGTTTTTCTTTTAGTTTATAAGAATAAAAATAAAACCAAAATAAAGTAATTAAAATAAAAAATTGCACTAGCCGCCGCTAGGACTCGAACTCACGCACAAACGGATTCTCCAAGAATTGCCGTCCGCCACTATAACCACTAAGCCACTGCCTCATTTGTAGATCGATCGGCAAAGTTGCATTCTGAGCTGGCAATTCTGTTACCATTCTATGCAAATAAAAAGTTTTGTAAAATGCTGTGTGTCCGACGCTAGATTCGAACTTCGGTATTATGCGTAAATTAGGTCTTAATATACGCATAGGTATACGTTCAAATTGAGTTTAATTCGGATCATATCTCACTTATTTTTAGTCCGATTTAACTGAAATTTTCAGAAAACACCCGTCGTAATGTATTTGTCATGTGAGATGTACAACTTTTGTTGTTGGGTTTATATTGTGTATATTAAATTGTTATTACTGAATTACAGAGGCGGGAAGGGGCGTGGCCAAATTTCACAATAACTTTGAGACACTGCAACATACACGGATCTTCTCACAAAATTTGAAGACTCTAGCTCTTATAGTTTCTGAGATCCAGGTGTTCATACAGACAGACAGACGGACAGACAGACAGACGGACAGACGGACAGACAGACACGGCTCAATCGACTCGGCTGTTGATACTGATTCAGAATATAATATAATAATGGGGTCGGAGATGCCTCCTTCAGCCTGTTACGCACATTTGCGTAGCGACAAACACAGTAGTCCATGAATTTTTTTAAAATCCATGGCCTAATTAATTAAAATTTTATATTTATTTATTTATTAAAATTAAAATTATTATTAATGCTTTATTTAAACAGCATTTAAAAATTTTTTTTTATACCTTCGACCATTGAAAATGTTCAAAAAAGGGTATACTAACTTTGTGCAAATGTATGTAACAAGCAGAAGGAGGCGTGGGAGACCCCATAAAGTATATATATTCATGCTCAGGATCACTAGCCAAGTCGATTAAGCCATGTCTGTCTGTCTGTCCGGATGTCTGGATGTCTGTATGTCCAGATGAACACACAGATCTCAGCTATTATAAAAGCTAGAGACACCAAATTTGGCATGAAGGTTTCTGTTGATCCGGGACAGGTGAAGTTTATTTCAAATGTTGGGTGCCACGCCCCCGCCCACGCAAATCAATAATTTCATCTTTCAAACTGATTTGCGAGCGACATATAAAAGATACAACATGCTAACTAATTACAATACCAATGTTGGCGGCAGATCACTGCTTTATCTAATTGCTCAAGGTTGCCATACGATTAGAATCAGCTGTTTAAGTCTATGTTCTAATCATCTGTTAAATTTATGCTAAGAACCTGTTAAGTCTTATGTTAGCAGCTGTTAAGTCTTAATCAACTCACTTGCAATACAGTCTCATCTCAAAAAACATGTAAAAGTGCAGCGGCACAATTAAAATTAATAAATTAAAATCCTTGCTTTTCAGCAAAATAAAAACTACGAAAGTAAGGCGGTTGCACAAATCAGTGTACCCGTAAACATTGGTGACCCCGACGTGATTATACCCTTCGACCATTGAAAATGGTCAAAAAAGGGTATACTAACTTTGTGCAAATGTATGTAACAGGCAGAAGGAGGCGTGGGAGACCCCACAAAGTATATATATTCTTGCTCAGGAACACTCGCCAAGCCGATTAAGCCATGTCTGTCTGTCTGTCCGGATGTCTGGATGTCTGGATGTCTGTATGTCCAGATGAATTCACAGATATCAGCTATTATAAAAGCTAGAGACACCAAAGTTGGCATGAAGGTTTCTGTTGATCCGGGACAGGTGAAGTTTATTTCAAATGTTGGTTACCACGCCCCCCGCCCACGCAAATCAATAATTTCATCTTTTAAGCAGATTTGCGAGCGACATATAAAAGATACAACATGCTAAGTAAGACTATCCTTAGCTAATTATAATACCAGACCAGCAAGCTGTGACGTCATTATAATGCGCATGTAGGAAAGAAAAGGAAAGAGAATGCGAGAGCGTAGCGCCATCTGTTGTTCTTCTCTTCTTTTCCATGCAAACGCATTTTTTGCATTCAAACGCACACACACATAAACATCCATTTGTGCTTGACCAATGAAGTGATACACGCATATACACGTATTCATACACAGACGCATATAAAGGCTTACGTTACGATATTTCTATTAAGTAGAAGTATTGTACAATTATTGACTCTTTACGTTTCAAAAAGGTCGAAGGGTATCCCACTGTCGCGTGCCGCTCGACTGTTGCTCTTGTTAGGCCATGGATTTTAAAAAAATTCATGGACTACTGTGTTTGTCGGAACGCAAATGTGCGTATCAGGCAGAAGGAGGCATCTCCGACCCCATAAACTATATATATTCTGAATCAGTATCAACAGCCGAGTCGATTGAGCCATGTCTGTCTGTCCGTCTGTCCGTCTGTCTGTCTGTATGAACACCTGGATCTCAGAAACTATAAGAGCTAGAGTATATCCAGGTATCTCAAAGTTTTTATGAAATTTGGCCACGCCCCTTCCCGCCTCTGTAAATCAGTAATAACTATTTAATATACACAATATACACCCTACAACCAAAGTTATACATCTCACATGACAAATACCTTTTCACGGGTGTTTTCTGAAAATTTCATTTAAATCGGACTAATAATAAGTGAGATATGATCCGAATTAAACTCAATTTGAACGTATACTTATGCGCATATTAAGACCTAATTTACGCATCATATCGAAGTTCGAATCGTCGGACACACAGCATTTTACAAAAACTTTTTATTTGCATAGAATGGTAACAGAATTAGCTGAGAATGCAACTTTGCCGATCGATCAAAAAATCGGGCGGTGGCATAGTGGTTAGGGTGGCGGACGGCGGTCCTGCGTCTGCGTGCGTGAGTTCGAATCCCATGCGCGGCCGGCTGGGTGGAACAAGAGTGCTGACACGCCAGAAGTAAGTTCAGCGCTCTGCGCAAAGAACGTCCGGCAACGGAAAGCTGACACTTCTTATTCGGAGTGTTGCTTCACGCTGCAAGGAATGCTGAGTCGGCTCTGCCGACTCGTCTTGGTGGCGCGATGCACTGCTCGTTAGGGTAAACTTAGCTCTTTCACTTTTTGTAAACTCTTCAGTCTTAGTCTGTTGCTGAAATAAAAAACAGCTTTGCTCCGGCATACTGCCGATAAATCACTATTGTTCTTATTATAATCAAATCGCTACGCCACAAGGCTAGTGATCACAACTAAGGGGGCGAAGTCAAGCCCTCCAACGTAATCGTCCTAATTCAGTGTTCATAGGCCGACTACCATAAATAAGAAGGAAGACCTCTGGACTGGAAGGGAACTCATAATTGGCGCCCAACTGCAATTCGAACTCAACAACTGATTTAACAGGGTAGTTAAGTTAGAAATCATGTAAGTTTTACATTTGACTTCTTCGACACGACTCAAGAAATCTCATAAAAAAGAATTCGTTTAACTGGCCACGTAATAGTTGTGCTTTGTGTAAATCAGTGTCAAAAGCATTGCATATTTTCGGCAGAGCAAGTTATTATTGCATACCTTATAAAAAATAAGTATTGCATACTTTTGAAAAACTGAAAAATTTCATTGCATACCCCTTTAATAAAAACTATTGCATACCTTATAAAATAAGTGCTGCATACTTTTGTAAAACCAAAAATTTTCATTGCATACACCTTGTAATAAAAACTATTGCATACCTTTTATCAAAATATTATTGCATACTTTTAGCAAACAAATAATTGTTGCATACCCTACAAATAATTATTGCATACTTTGGTATAATTTTACTGCATACTTTTTCTTGCCACATCACTTAGCCGATCAATTGTGCTCGGCAACAATATATTTGTGGTGTGCCAACCAACAACCAATGAGCTGGGCACATAACTACAGAAGTGTTAAGGTCGAATACGAAAGCGAGGATAGCTGGGAGGAGGAGCAAATAGGCCAAGCAGTAGGTCAGTCAGTAGATAGGGCCCCTGTAAATAATACTATGGACCCCAGTCAGATTCAAGCTCTTATCGACAATGCCGTCAGACAGGCATTGTCGCAACAGCAATCCCAGTTTCAGGTTCAACTAAATTCCCTAGCTGCGCGGGTACAGAGTTTGCAGGTGGAAGCACCGCAAATCGTAACATATGAAAAAGTCTCTGTCAACCCCGATGTTAGGTGTGAAATTCCCCTTGATATAATAAAGTCGGTACCGGAGTTCTCCGGTACCCAAGATGAGTATGTGGCCTGGAGGCAATCGGCCATATACGCCTACGAGCTGTTTAAACCATACAATGGCAGCAGTGCTCATTATCAGGCTGTTGTCATATTAAGGAATAAAATCCGTGGCGCAGCCGGGGCTCTACTCGTATCCCATAATACGGTATTGAACTTCGATGCCATTTTGGCAAGATTAGACTGCACGTACTCGGACAAAACGTCCTTACGCCTGTTGAGGCAAGGATTGGAAATGGTTAGGCAAGGAGACCTACCATTAATGCAATACTACGATGAAGTTGAAAAGAAGCTTACGCTTGTCACAAACAAAATCGTAATGACGCATGAGCAAGAGGGTGCTGACCTGCTTAACGCTGAGGTCAGAGCTGACGCCCTGCATGCTTTTATTTCAGGGCTCAAAAAGCCCCTTAGAGCTGTGGTCTTCCCGGCCCAACCAAAAGACTTGCCATCTGCACTGGCCTTAGCTAGAGAAGCAGAGGCAAGCATAGAGAGAAGCATGTTTGCTACGCCAAGGCCGTAGAGGAGCGAGCGCATTCGGCGGCAAACGGCAAGAGCCGTTTGCAGGGACAGGACAGAAACCCCCACTTCATGAAACGACAGAAAAACAACGGACAAACCAACAATGACACTCAGGCGCAAGCGCCCCAGCCTATGGAGGTCGATTCATCCTCCAGGTTCAGGCAGCGCACTGAACATAATCAGAATCATCCTAATGAATCGAACGCCTCTAAGAGGAGAAACTCCTCAGAACGCTTGACAGGACCGAGACGACAACGTCTTAATAACGTTGTCCAAGAGGCTCCTAAGCAAAAAGAGACCAAAGAAGATTATGAAAAGGCAGCAAAGGCTGCAGTCGAGAAAATCGACAGCGAAAATGAGTACGCTCCCAGTGACGACGCGTTGAATTTTTTAGGGGACGCTCCCGGTTGCCGTTCATTGAACGACGGCTGGCTGGGAGAACCTTAAAGATGCTAATCGATACCGGCGCGGCAAAAAACTACATTAGGCCCGTAAAGGAGCTGAAAAATGTAATGCCGGTCGCCAGCACTTTCTCGGTGAGCTCAATACACGGCTCCACCGAAATCAAACACAAATGCTTGATGAAAGTCTTCAAGCACACCTCCCCATTTTTTCTCTTGGATTCTCTCAGTGCGTTCGACGCTATCATAGGCTTGGACCTGTTAACACAGGCCGGGGTAAAGCTCAACCTTGCAGAGGACTCCCTAGAATACCAGGGCATCGCTGAAAAACTTCACTATTTCAGCTGCCCCAGTGTAAATTTCACTGATGTAAACGATATTGTTGTACCTGACTCCGTTAAAAAGGAGTTCAAGGACACAATATTAAGGAGGAAGAAAGCTTTCTCCACAGCAAATGAAGCTCTTCCCTTTAACACCGCTGTCACTGCCACAATTCGGACAGTTGATAATGAACCGGTGTATTCAAGAGCGTACCCAAATCTTATGGGTGTCTCCGAGTTTGTGAACAACGAGGTCAAACAGCTGCTGAAAGACGGCATCATCAGGCCCTCAAGGTCGCCTTATAACAGCCCCACCTGGGTTGTTGACAAAAAGGGGACCGACGCCTTCGGGAACCAGAACAAGAGGCTGGTCATTGACTTTAGGAAGCTAAATGAGCGAACTATTCCTGACCGGTACCCGATGCCTAGCATTCCCATGATTCTCGCGAATCTGGGCAAGGCAAGGTTCTTCACTACCCTTGACCTGAAGTCAGGGTATCATCAAATTTACCTCGCGGAACACGACCGCGAGAAGACATCGTTCTCGGTGAATGGCGGCAAATACGAGTTTTGCCGTCTGCCGTTCGGCTTGAGAAATGCAAGCAGCATTTTTCAAAGAGCCCTAGACGATGTGCTGAGAGAGCAAATCGGGAAAATATGTTACGTCTACGTAGATGACGTCATAATTTTCTCGGAAAACGAGTCCGACCATGTCCGCCACATCGATACTGTGCTGAAATGCTTGATCGAGGCGAATATGAGGGTGAGCCAGGAAAAGACAAAATTCTTCAAAGAAAGTGTTGAGTACCTCGGCTTCATCGTAAGCAAGGATGGGACTAAGTCCGACCCAGAAAAGGTGAAAGCCATCCAGGAATTCCCTGAACCCAAAAGTGTCTACAGTGTTAGATCGTTCCTTGGTTTGGCCAGCTACTACAGAGTCTTCATTAAAGACTTTGCGGCCATAGCTCGTCCTTTAACTGACATCCTGAAAGGGGAAAACGGTTCGGTGAGCAGGCATATGTCTAAAAAGATTCGTGTTGAGTTTAATGAAGCTCAACGCAACGCGTTTCAAAGGCTTCGTAACATTCTGGCATCAGAGGATGTCATACTCAAGTACCCCGACTTTCAAAAGCCCTTTGACCTCACCACAGATGCGTCAGCAAGTGGCATCGGTGCAGTCCTATCGCAAGAAGGTAGGCCGATCACCATGATATCCCGCACCCTAAGACAGGCTGAGCAAAATTATGCCACAAACGAGAGGGAATTGCTAGCCATTGTATGGGCCCTAGGTAAACTACAAAACTTTTTGTACGGCTCTAGGGAAATCAACATATTCACCGACCACCAGCCTCTCACGTTCGCCGTTGCCGACAAAAACACGAACGCTAAGATCAAGAGATGGAAAGCTTATATAGACCAACACAATGCCAAGGTTTTCTACAAACCTGGCAAGGAAAACTTCGTGGCAGATGCCTTGTCCAGGCAAAATCTTAATGCCTTACAAGACGAACCTCAGTCAGACGCTGCGACTATTCACAGTGAGCTGTCCCTGACCTACACGGTCGAAACTACAGATAAACCCTTGAATTGCTTTAGGAACCAGATCATTCTGGAGGCAGCACGTTTTCCGCTTAAGCGAAGCCTAGTGCTGTTCCGAAGCAAAACTCGCCACTTGATCAGTTTTACTGACAAGAGTTACCTGTTAAAAACTCTCAAAGAAGTCGTTAACCCTGACGTCGTGAATGCTATTCATTGCGACTTGCCTACACTGGCAAGCTTCCAACACGACCTCATTACCCATTTCCCAGCCACTCAATTCCGTCACTGCAAGAATGTCGTGTCAGATATAACTGATAAAAACGAACAGTACGAAATCGTCACTGCAGAGCACAACCGTGCACACAGAGCCGCGCAGGAAAATATCAAGCAAGTCCTTCGAGACTACTATTTTCCAAAAATGGGCAGCATGACAAAGGAAGTGGTTGCTAATTGCAGGGTATGTACCCAAGCAAAGTACGACAGGCACCCGAAGAAGCAAGAGCTCGGGGAAACGCCCATCCCCAGTTATACTGGCGAAATGTTGCACATTGACATTTTTTCAACCGACAGGAAACTGTTCTTGACGTGCATTGACAAATTCTCTAAGTTTGCAGTAGTGCAACCGGTTACATCTAGGACAATAGTGGACATCACTGGCCCCCTATTGCAGATTATTAACCTTTTCCCCAACATCAAAACAATCTATTGCGACAATGAGCCCGCATTCAACTCAGAGACAATCACGTCAATGCTCAAAAACAACTACGGCATCGACATCGTGAATGCGCCTCCTCTGCACAGCGTGTCCAATGGCCAAATCGAACGATTCCACAGCACCTTGGCAGAAATAGCCAGATGCCTGAAGTTGGACAAAAAGACAAATGACACAGTAGAGCTAATCTTGAGAGCCACGGTGGAATACAACAAAACCGTGCACTCAGTTACTCGTGAGAGACCAATTGAGGTTCTTCACTCAGGGGCCCATGAGCACTGCCTGGAAATCAAGGCAAGATTAGCAAAGGCTCAGCAAGACAACATCGGAAGATGCAACCCTTCCCGGCAAAACCGTGTGTTTGAGGTAGGAGAACGCGTGTTTGTAAAGAACAACAAGAGGTTAGGAAATAAACTAACCCCGCTATGCACGGAACAAAAAGTGCAAGCAGACCTGGGAACGTCTGTTCTCATTAAGGGGAGGGTGGTCCACAAGGACAACCTTAAGTAGGCATTCCCCTTGCAGTTAGTTAGTAGGTTACTTTAAGAAAGCCCGAGCACTACAGTCTCACCCTGTATCTAAATTCCAGGTTTACCCTCACGGTGTTCATTACTCTGGCATTAGCGAATGCACGGATTACCGACTTTTCGCATGCCAACTACATCCCTGTCGTAGATGGTGATGTGCTGGTTTTTGAACAGCGGGACCTCTTAAAGCACTCAAGCAACTTGTCCGAATTCGCTGTTATGATAGCCGAGACAGAAAAATTATCCGAGTCCTTTCCCCAATCGCATATGCGTAAGTTACTAGAGGTCGATACAGACCACCTTAAAACTTTGTTGTCCGTCCTTAAGGTCCATCATAGGATTGCCAGGAGTCTAGATTTCCTAGGTACAGCTTTAAAGGTAGTGGCGGGTACTCCCGATGCCACGGACCTTCTCAAGATAAAAATCACAGAGGCTAAACTAGTTGAGTCTAATTCCCGGCAGATAACCATAAATTCCGAAACCCAGAAACAGATTAACAAGTTAACTGACACCATCAATAAGGTGATCAATGCCCGTAAAAGCGACTTGGTTGACACTCCGCATTTGTATGAAGCGTTATTGGCAAGAAATAGGATGCTTTCTACTGAAATTCAAAATTTAATTCTCACTATTACTTTGGCCAAATCAAACATTGTAAATCCCACGATTCTTGACCATGCCGACTTGAAGTCTCTTGTAGAACAAGACACCCCTATCGTCAGCCTAATAGAAGCATCCAAGATTAGAGTCCTCCAGTCCGAGAACAGTATTCATATTTTAATTGCCTATCCCAGAGTCAAGTTCAGTTGCAAGAAAGTCGCCGTGTACCCTGTATCCCACCAACACATCATCTTACGCCTCGACGAGGATACGCTGGCCGAATGCGAACATGACACCTTTGCGCTCACAGGATGCACAGATACCACACACTTCACGTTCTGCGAGCGGTCTCGGCGCGAATCTTGTGCGCGCTCACTCCACGCAGGGAGCGCAGCCCAATGCCACACTCAACCCAGCCACTTGCAGGAAGTAACTCCCGTAGATGACGGCGTTGTAATTATCAACGAAGCTTCAGCTCGCGTTAGCACTGATGGCAGCCCAGAAATTCTGGTTGAGGGAACCTACCTGGTGACCTTCGAGAGAACTGCAACCATCAATGGCTCCGAGTTCATAAACTTACGGAAAGCATTAAGCAAGCAGCCAGGCATTGTGCGCTCCCCATTACTTAACATCGTCGGGCACGACCCCGTGCTCAGCATCCCTCTGCTGCACCGGATGAATAACGAGAACCTACTCTCCATCCAAAGCTTTAAGGATGACATGGAATCTGAAGGTTCGCCTAAACTCTGGTTCGTGGCTGGTGTGGTCCTAAACATTGGTTTAATTGGCTCCTTCGCGCTTTATCTGGGATTAAGGAGAAGACGAGCCTCCATGGAGATACAGCGTACCATCGACACGTTCAACATGACCGAGGACGGTCACAAACTTGAGGGGGGAGCAGTTAACACACAATAATTCTTAGCAACCTAGTAGTTCTACATAAAGAGTGCTGACACGCCAGAATTAAGTTCAGCGCTCTGCGCAAAGAACGTCCGGCAGCGGAAAGCTGACACTTCTTATTTGGAGTGTTGCTTCACGCTGCAAGGAATGCTGAGTCGGCTCTGCCGACTTGTCTTGGTGGCGCGATGCACTGCTGGTAGGGTAAACTTAGCTCTTCACTTTGTAAACCCTTCAGTCTTAGTCTGTTGCTGAAATAAAGAACAGCTTACTCCGGCATACTGCCGATAAACCACTATTGTTCTTAATACGATCAAATCTCTACGCCACAAGGCTAGACATAACCACTAAGGGGGCGAAGTAAAGCCCTCCAACATAATCGACCTAATTCAGTGTTCATAGGCCGACTACCGATAATAAGAAGACTACGAAAAAAACTACCCAAAAAAGGCAATGGAACTTCTTATAAGACGCTTTGATAACAAGCTGCTTTAATTTCAGGGGCACATACGCTCGATTTTTGGGTTGCCAGTTGTTGAAAAAGGATCTGCACAGAGCCTACGTGCGCTAAGCGATTACGTAAACGCTCATCTTCGAGCTCTCGGTACAATAGAAACAAGTGAGCAAATCGCAGATGGCCTACTTATTAACATTATAAGTCGCAAGCTAGATGCAAACTCGCAGGAGAAATGGGAAGTGTCTCTGGAATCTGAGAAGATCCCGAAATGGTCAAATATGGCGTCCTTTATCGAGCGCAGATGTCGCAAGCTGGAGAACATGGAAGGTGCTACACTGCAATCAGCCAGTTTACAAGTTGCACACAAGAAGAATGGTGGAAATTCACTTGTAGCCTCTACCAGCAACGTAAAGGCATGCCATTTATGTGACTCAAAGGATCACTTCCTGCCTAAATGTCCTCGTTTTGCCAACCTATCTCCGTCTCTCCGCTATAATGAAGCTAAGCGTATGCATTTATGCTTTAATTGCCTTCGTAAAGGTCATGCCTTGCAGCAATGTCGAGCTGGACATTGCAGACACTGCCAGCAGAAGCATCACACCCTGCTGCATACAGGCCAAACTCCCTCGACGTCAACGGCTCCCAATGCTCAGCAAGGAACAATTGAGCGGCAGCAAACGCTAATCACAACTGGCTCAAACCATGCACCTGAGAACACAAAAACGCAGTCAGCTGATTACGTGTTGTTGCCCACAGCCATCATATACATTAAAAACAGAGCAGGCACTTTTATACCATGTCGTGCCTTGCTCGATTCAGCATCACAATTAAATTTCGTCACCAGTAGACTGGCCAACCAACTGCAGCTGGTCACACGAAAATCAGCAGTTTTAATTTCCGGAATAGGTGAAGCTTCTCTATCGTCAAATGCAGCAGTCGATCTCGCTGCTCAATCGCTTGATCGGAAATACAGCGCAGCATTTTCGGCCGTTGTCACACGGACGATCACGGACTACCACCCTCACATCGGAATCGACATTACCAGCTGGAATATCCCGAAGAACATAGCACTCGCCGATCCATCATTCTACAAATCGCAGCGAGTCGATGTATTACTTGGTGCTGGCCTGTTCTTCGAATTGCTTTGCGTTGGACAGACTCATATAGCCAGACACTTGCCAATCTTTCAAAAAACAAGGCTTGGATGGATCGTTTCAGGAGCATTATCTCAGCCCATCAAGCATCATGCGTTAGCAGCCGTTCGCAAGGAATCTCCAGAGGATGTCAACCTGACTGATATAGTCAAACGATTTTGGGAAATAGACAGTTGCTATGGCTCCACATCGACAGCCACGGAGGAAGACATGATTTGTGAAAATTTGTTCCTGAAAAGCTACACGCGCCTCGAGACTGGACAATACTCAGTGCGCTTACCAGCAAAGGAGGATCTGGATACCCTTGGAGACTCATTTCATCGGGCCTTGAGGCGCTTCAAGTCACTCGAGTCTAGGCTTCAGAGGAATCGACAGCTGAAAGAGCAGTACTCAGCATTTCTTCAGGAATACATCGACCTAGGACACATGTCATTAGCCTCCAGTCATCATGACGGACCTCGTTTTCAGCACGTCCACAAAGTTACGCGTAGTTTTTGACGGATCAGCAAAAACTACAAGTGGCGCATCTCTTAATGACCTCTTATTCGCTGGCCCATCAATTCAATCCAAACTTTTCAACATACTGATCAGATTTCGTTTCTTCGCGCCATGCATCAGCTGACCTACGATGAGGAATCGTCATTTCCGCTTGCCGCAAGGATCGTCCGAAAAGATTTCTACGTGGACGACTTGATCTCAGGTGGTGACTCCATTAAGGAAGCGAAGGAAATTCGACAGCAAGTCAAGCAGCTTCTCGCCAGAGGATTATTCCCAATAAGGAAGTGGTGCTCGAATGAGCTTGCTGCTCTTGAGGGTGAAGCTGAAACTGATTGCGAAAAGCTCATGCAGTTTCACGACGGCACAAGTATTGCCAAAGCGCTCGGTTTAGCCTGGGACCCCGCATCTGACTTTCTGCTTTTCAACTTCACCGACATTATCTCTAACGGACCCACTACAAAGCGCAGCGTATTATCGACACTAGCAAAATTCTACGACCCACTGGGACTCATCTCGCCTATCATTACAAGGATGAAAGTGTTCATGCAAGCACTCTGGAAGGAAAACATCGATTGGGATGAGAGCCTTCCGCAGCATCTTCATTCAACGTGGACGGAAATAACATCGCAGTTATCCTTTGTTCGCAGCCTCAAGTTTCCACGTTTCGTCATGGCACCTGCAGGAAAATATGAAATCCACGGTTTCTGCGATGCCAGTATATCAGCATATGGAGCATGTATCTACGTTAGATCTGAAGTCGATGGAGAGTACTCAACGCATTTGCTGTGCTCAAAGTCGAGAGTAGCTCCTTTAAAAACATTAACAATTCCTAAACTTGAACTTTCTTCTGCACTTATCCTATCGGAACTCATATCAAACGTCGCAAAGGACATTTCATTCAAATGTGAATATCATTGCTGGACAGATTCAACAGTGGCGTTAGCATGGATCCGCGACTCTCCTTCCAACTACAATGTGTTTGTGGCAAATCGGGTAACGCAAATCCAGGACCTTACGAGGGGCATGACATGGCACCATGTCACTTCACAACTGAATCCAGCTGATATCTTATCGCGAGGATGCACACCACTTGAATTAATCAACTCGCAACTATGGCATTATGGACCATCCTTTTTGCGCCTTCCCATGTCAAAATGGCCGAAAACGGTAGTCCCATCAGTAGAACTTCCAGAGCGACGAAGCAGAGTTCTCGTTTCTACGTCACACAAAGACATCGCAACTGAGTGCAAGTTTCACAACTCTTTTGCAAATTTGCAGCGAATATTTGCGTATGTACATCGATTCGTGACAAGGAACTCTCCAAAGCAAAAGGGATCTATCACACTGCAGGAAATGTAATCGGGCACTGATCTCATGATTCGAAGCATTCAGAAGAATCATTTCGTCGAGGACTACAAAGCACTCAGACAGAGGAAATCGCTGCCTGGAAGAAGTTTGCTGAAATCTTTGCAACCATTCATGGACTCTACAGGACTTATGCGAGTTGGAGGAAGGCTGCAGAACTCATACTTGGAGTATGAGGCCAAGCATCCAATTTTATTGCCCAAACAGCATCCTGTGACGCAGTCAATCATCATGCATTACCACGTTCAATTTCTTCACGCTGGTCCGCAATGTCTACTGGCAAACATAAGGCAACGCTACTGGCCCATAGGAGGAATCAAAGCTGTCTCTAGTGTTGTCAACAAATGCATTCGTTGCTTTCGCGCTCGACCGAACACACTGCAGCAAGTAATGGCTCCACTACCAGCGGATCGCGTAACACCCAGCCCTACGTTTTATGTAACCGGAATAGATTTTTGCGGGCCCTTCTTCTCAAAATCAGAAGTGAGAAATCGTGCGGCCACAAAATGCTACATAGCAATATTCATTTGCTTCTCAACAAAAGCATGCCATCTAGAGCTCGTGGAGGACCTGTCGACACCTTCTTTCATCGCTGCTCTAAAACGTTTTGTCAGTCCACGAGACATTTGGACGGACAACGCTACAAATTTTGTCGGCGCTCGAAACGAGCTAGCTGAGCTTAAGGATCTTTTCCTCAGCGATCCTCAGCGCCAGCAAATTGTCAATGGCGCCTTCGCCCTCGGAATAAATTGGCACTTCATTCCACCACGATCTCCGCATTTTGGCGGGTTATGGGAAGCTGCTGTCAAAGCAGCAAAGCACCATTTCTACCGCATCGTTGGCAACTCAACTCTCACATTTCATGAGCTTCGCACGCTCATCTGTCAAATCTCAGCCATGTTGAACTCAAGGCCTCTATGTTCCATTTCAGAGAATCCAAACGACCTAGACATTCTCACACCGGGTCACTTTCTTTGGGGCAAAGCAAATGCGAACATCGACGAGCCGAGCGTGACACACCTCAGCATGGATCGCCTCAGTCGTTGGCAGCGTGTTTGCCACATGCAGCAGACTTTTTGGCAGAAATGGAGTATCTCGTACCTCTCTGCGCTACAGGAGCGCACCAAATGGAACTCTCGCAAGCCAAACATTCATCCTGGAGACATCGTGCTGTTGAAGGAAGAAAACGCGCCTCCGCTCAAGTGGCCTCTCGGGCGAATTGAAAGCACAATAGCTGGAGACGACGGCGCAGTCAGAGTAGCAGTCATACGCACAGCCACAGGATTAACAAAGAGAGCCATCGCCAAGATAGCAGTGCTGCCAATCAAGACCAAATCGATTGAAAGTTAATCCTTCCAATGGGGGGAGTATGTTGGCGGCAGATCACTGCTTTATCTAATTGCTCAAGGTTGCCATACGATTAGAATCAGCTGTTTAAATCTATGTTCTAATCATCTGTTAAATTTATGCTAAGCACCTGTTAAGTCTTATGTTAGCAGCTGTTAAGTCTAAATCAACTCACTTGCAATACAGTCTCATCTCACAAAACATGTAAAAAGTGCAGCGGCACAATTAAAATTAATAAATTAAAATCCTTGCTTTTCAGCAAAATAAAAACTACGAAAGTAAGGCGGTTGCACAAATCAGTGTACCCAAAAAAAAAAAAATAACCTTTAAATTTTAATCTATTATAATAAAAAAAAAAAAATTTTTTTTAAAAAAATTTTTTTCTTTTTTTTTTTTTTTAAAACCAACAACTTTTTTGTCTTTTTTTTTTTTTTTTAAGGGAGAAAAAAAAAAAAAAATTTTTAGAGGAGCGCGCCCCATCTTTTGTTTTTCTCTTTTTTTCTATGCACATGCTTTGTTTGCATTCAAACGCACACACACACATAAATACATTTGTGCATGACCAATGAAATGATACACGCGTATACACGTATTCATTCACAGACGCATATAAAGGCTTACGTTACGTTATTTCTATTACCATAAGTAGAAGTATTGTACAATTATTGACTCTTTACGTTTCAAAAGGTCGAACGGTATCCCACTGTCGCGTGCCGCTCGACTGTTGCTCTTGTTTCTTTATGGACTTTTTGTCTTTTCTTTGATTCAAAAGTTATTCCTTGATCTGCTCTAAAATCTTGGTGTTATCTTATTTCTTCGGTTCTCTATTCTAAATACTATGTCTTCTGATGTTAACGGTATTGGGTCTGATCTTGTTCCATTTTGTCTTTGCTGTCATTTTTGTCTGTACTTGGGTGTATAATTTTGTTTTAAATTCGTTAAGTTTTTGTAAGTAATCATGTTCTACTGAATATTCGATCGTTCTATTAAAAATGTGTGTCCTTCCTGTGAATAATTCATATGGCGTTAATTTTGTCACGGAATGTATTATTGTATGTTATTAATGTTTCTGCCATAATTTCGTCATGTTCGCAATCTAACTTGTTGTCTTTCCTGACTTTGCAAATAATTCTATAGGTTTCTGTAAGCGTTGAGTGTAACCGTTCTACTGTTGAATTGCTACTCGATTGTTGGAATGATGTGAAATGTAAGTCAATGCTGAATTGCTTACAGAAGTCTTTTAAGAGAATAGAGTTAAACTCCGCACCTCGGTGGCAGATGATTTTTCTGGGTGGTTTCTGAAATGGTTTATGCGGCCGGAAATTTGGAAAATTTGTCTATTATCGTTAGCATGGTTTTATTATTGATGAAATACAGATCGATGTGAACAATATCTAACGGAAGTGCTGGGATTTCTGGTAACTGAAATTTCAATTTTTGTGGGTTCCGATCATATTTCATTAATTTTTCTGGATATAGTCTGTTTCATGCATGGGAAGTAATAGAGTCTTTTCAAATGTAGCATCGTTTCGTCTATTCCCCTGTGATTGTTATTCCTATGGCCTTGGATTATCAATGTTTCTTGGTCTTTCTGTTCGTAAATTTCATTTAGTAATATAGTTGTTCTTATGATTGTGTATTTTTGTTTCGAAAAATAAGTTTTGTACGTTTCTTGTATTATCTTAAAAATGTCGTTATTTGCCATAACCGCTCTAGTTGGTCCAGGATTCAAGATTTCTTTTAAAATCCTAATAATTTTGTCCTCGGCGAATTCTTTGTCAGTAAACGTTGTCCGAGTTTTTTACTTAAATGGGATCTCTACCGTTCTATTTGTTCTTTCTCCTACCTTCAATACCACTTGAGTTTTAAAATCATTCATAGGTTTTTCCATGGTTTGTATGTTGCTTGTGTCCTCTGCACTTTGTGCTGTTTCTCCATTTATTGCTTTTGTCGATTCTGTATCTGCCATGAATATTTCCGGTTGCATTCGTGTTAAGCTTCCCTTTTTAGGCCATGGATTTTAAAAAAATTCATGGTCTACTGTGTTTGTCGGAACGCAAATGTGCGTAACAGGCAGAAGGAGGCATCTCCGACCCCATAAACTATATATATTCTGAATCAGTATCAACAGCCGAGTCGATTGAGCCATGTCTGTCTGTCCGTCTGTCCGTCTGTCCGTCTGTCTGTCTGTATGAACACCTGGATCTCAGAAACTATAAGAGCTAGAGTCTTCAAATTTTGTGACAACATACGTTTATATTCAGGTGTCTCAAAGTTTTTTTTGAAATTTGGCCACGCCTCTCCCCGCCTCTGTAAATCAGTAATAACAGTTTAATATACACAATATACACACCAAAAAAAAAGTTGTACATCTCACATGAAAAATACCTTTCCACGGGTGTTTCCTGAAAATTTTATTTCAATCGGACTAAAAATAAGTGAGATATGATCCGAATTAAACTCAATTTAAACGTATACTTATGCGCATATTAAGACCTAATTTACGCATCATACCGAAGTTCGAATCTAGCTTCGGACACACAGCATAAAACAAAACATTTTATTTGCATAGAATGGTAACAGAATTGCCAGCTCAGAATGCAACTTTGCCGATCGGAAAATAAATGGGGTTGTGGCTTAGTGGTTAGAGTGGCGGACGGCACTTCTTAGAGAGTTCGTATGTTCGTGCGTGAGCGAGTTCGAGTCCTAGCGGAGGCTAGTGCAATTTTTTATTTTAATTACTTTTTTTTGGTTTTTTTTATTTATATAAACTAAAAAGGAAAACAATAGCCGAAAACTACAACCTCTACCTTAATTCTAAATTATTTAACTAAATAGCAATCAAAATAAATTTCATATTTTTATGCAATAGTTAAGACAATCAATGTACACGAATGTTAGAGCGGGATGCCGATACATGCATGTCTGCATTTGCACATTTATGTGTCGGCATCCCGCTCTTACACGCATCAATTGCCGTATTCCGCACACATACGCAACTGTCAGATTTGTGCAACATAGGGCAAAGTTTATAAAAGTGTTCTAATTAAATATGTTGCGTACCAAAAATTAAATTAGTGTTTGTTAAGCTTTTAAATTATTTAATAGAAAAGAAAGAAAGATAGGAACACATATCACGCATTGACCGCGGCAGCAATCGAACCCGAACATGTCAACATCATTGGTCTTCGAATCCGGCACACACTCCACTAAGCTACTGCACAACTTCCGCAGCCGCGACTCCTGTTTGCCATTATGATCTAATGCTTATACTTTTTGTCTATCCGTCCTTGCATTATTTATGTGTTCTTCTTCTTCTACCTGTCAATCGAATTTGGCGTGTCGTTCGAATAAAAAGAAGATAAAATTTATATTTTTAAATGCTTAAATTCAAACAAACCAAAATTTTCATTATAAATAAGGGAATTGCCAGCATTTCCTTTTCAGACGCTGAATAGTTACGAGTAGTTTCCGTATCGTTTAATGTCTCTACTAGCGTAAGCTACTGGTCTGTCCTTCCCCACTTGCCCTTGTGATAATACTGCACCTAGTGCATAATTGCTTGCATCTGCAGTTAGATTGAATGGTTGTTCGTAATTCGGATATGTTAAGATTGGGTCCTTGCAAAGTGTTTTTGAATGTTCGAATGCGTTTTTATAGTCTTAAGATATCTCGACGGTTTTCTTTTCTTTTAGTTGCTTCGTCAGTGGTTTTAGCTTAGGAGTCCGATAAAAGATTTTATGTGTGTTCTTGTCGTGGGTAATGGGAATTTCTTTACGGCTTCTATCTTTTTGGGATTCGGTTTTATGCCTTCTGGCATAACGATATGTCCCAAAAAGTCTATCTCTTTTCTTAAGAACTGACTTGTTTTGCTTGATTTTTAAATTTGACATTTTTAGTTTTTTTTTTAAAACTTCAGATCTTGAAATATTTTCCTTCTATATCCCCTAACAAATTTTTAATGAACCTTTGGAATGCTGCGGGGGCTTTTGTCAACCGAAATGGCATTCTCAAGAATTCAAAATGCCCTCCTACTGCCGTGTAAGCTGTTTTCTCTATGTCTATTGGGTTCATTTCGATTTGATGGTACCCGCTTTTTTAAAACCAATGTAGAGAAATATTTTGCTTTTCCTAGCGAATCTATTACTTTGTCAATTAATGGTAATGGGTATTTGTCCTTAATTGTTATACCCTTCGACCATTGAAAATGGTCAAAAAAGGTTAATACTAACTACTAACAGGCAGAGGGAGGCGTGGGAGACCCCACAGAGTATATATATTCTTGCTCAGGATCACTAGCCAAGTCGATTAAGCCATGTCTGTCTGTCTGTCCGGATGTCTGTATGTCCAGATGAACACACAGATCTCAGCTATTATAAAAGCTAGAGACAGCAAATTTGGCATGAAGGTTTCTGTTGATCCGGGACAGGTGAAGTTTATTTCAAATGTTTGGTGCTACGCCCCCCGCCCACGAAAATCAATAATTTCATCTCTTATGCTGATTTGCGAGCGACATATAAATGATACAACATTTTGAGTAAGGTTATACTTAGCTAATTATAATACCAACATAATGTCCAAATTCCAATCCGATCAGACAACAAACACAGAAGTAATTAAACAAAAACCTTGTTCGCTTTGATTTTGTGTACAGTCCAGCGAACTGTGACGTCATTGCAATGCTCATTTAGGAAAGAAAAGGAAAGAGAATGCGAGCGCGTAGCGCCATCTGTTGTTCTTCTCTGCTTTTCTATGCACACGCATTTTTTGCATTCAAACGCATATACACACATACAAACATTTGTGCTTGACCAATCAAATGTTGCACGCATATACACTTATTCATACACAGCCGCATATACAAGTAAAGGCTTACGTTACGATATTTATATTAAGTAGAAGTATTGTACAATTATTGACTCTTTACGTTTCAAAAAGGTCGAAGGGTATCCCACTGTCGCGTGCCGCTCGACTGTTGCTCTTGTTTCTTTATGGACTTTTTGTCTTGACCAATCAAATGTTGCACGCATATACACGTATTCATACACAGACGCATATAAAGGTTTACGTTACGATATTTCTATTAAGTAGAAGTATTGTACAATTATTGACTCTTTACGTTTCAAAAAGGTCGAAGGGTATCCCACTGTCGCGTGCCGCTCGACTGTTGCTCTTGTTTTTTATTTATTTATAAATGGGTTGGTGCACCGAACGTATCCCGCAAGCACTCCCAATACAACCACAAGCACACACTTAGCGCGCAACTTTTATTAAATAGCGGGTATTAAATATTCGCAATGAAAATTTCGCTTTAATTGGATTATTACAAATTTCGCGGCGATCAATTTAATACTCCGTTCAAGCGACACGCACAAATTGAATTAACGAACAGAAGAAGAAGAACACATAGACAATGCATAAGCGAATAGTCAAGTGTCGGAAGCATAAGAGTGAGCGAGAGGCCAATTATTATATGTATGCATTTGTAGCGCGTGCCAAAATTCGTTACATTTTCTTCTTCTTGATTTTTGCCACGCGCCAAAAATTCAAAGCGTCTTCTCCCTCTGTTTCATCTATCATGTGCATTTCCAATGTCTGCGAAAGTTGTACAGTGGCTGAGTGGACTATGCCGCGGACTATAAGTTCTATGGTATCCTCCATGTCGCGAGTTCGATTGCTGCCGCGACCGACTTGATAATTATAATTTTTCTCCAGTAAAAATTTTTTTTCACAAAAGGGTCGGTGGCGCTAGGCGTTTTTATTTACCTTACCGGCCGTTGCACAAATCCAGTACCATATATCAATTATTATAAGAATCAAACAAAGGCACCCAAAAACCTACCAAACACATTTTCTTAAAAACTTTTTGCATTATATGGATTATTATTAAGCATTTTATACGGTATTCGAACGACACGCACAAATACAATTGACGGACAGAAGAAGAAGAACGCATAAACAATGCAAAAGCGAATAGACAAGAATTATAAGCATTAGATAGGGCGAGAGGGCAATAAGTTTATTCTTATGCCCAACAGTAGTGATGTCAACGGATGTTGTACAGTAGCTTAGTGGAGTGTATGCCAAATTAGAAGACGAATTATGTTGACAATGATCGGGTTCGAATGCTACCGCGATCAATGTGTGACATGTTTCCTTTTTTTCTTTCTTTCTTTAAAGCTTAACAAACAATAATTTTTAAATTTTTTGGTAATCAACATATTTAATTAGAACACTTTTATAAACTTTGCCGAATGTTGCAAAAATCTCTGTATGTGTGCCGAATACGGCAATTGATGCGTGTTAGAGCGGGACGTCGAAACATAAATGTGCAAATGCAGACATGCATGTATTGGCATCCCGCTCTAACATTCGTAACTTATTGATTGCATAAAAATATGAAATATGTTGGTAAACTATTTTATATTGATATTTAATTAAATAATTTAGCGGGTGTAGTTTTCGACTGTTGTTTTCCTTTTAGTTTATAAGAATAAAAAATAACAAAAAAAAAAAAGTAATTAAAATAAAAAGGTGCACCAGCCGCCGCTAGGAGTTGAACTCACGCACCCGCACACACGAATTCTCTATGAATTGCCGTCCGCCACTCTTACCACAGAGCTACTGCTCCAGTTGTCGCTCGGTCGCCAAAAATGCATTCTGAACTGGCAATTCTGTTACCATTCTATGCAAATAAAATACGCATAAGTATACGTTCAAATTGAGTTTAATTCGGATCATATCTCACTTATTTTTAATCCGATTTAAATTTAATTTAAATTGTCAGAAAACATCCGTGGCAATGTATTTGTCATGT